>JAFVLL020012744.1:0-11042 GCA_021397915.2 Tor tambroides | reverse complement strand
ATTTTCAGATTTAAAAAAAAAAAAAAAAAAAAAAAAGAACAAAAAAAAAAAACACTATTCCTTTCTCTTTTGTATCATTTTCATAACTCCTCATCTTGAGAAAAAAGTTAATATTCCGTTGGGTCTAATTGCTTTAGCGAGCAAAACTGTGATTTTTTCCAGTAAATACATTTTAGCCGCCTGAGAGAATACTGTGGAGGAAAGCACAAATAAATCACATTCAAATCAGCACATTCCCATCCTTCTCAAATCAAAAGCAGCATGTTGTAGAACATTTCAGTTTTCACAGGGGGACAATAATCAGTTTCAAAAGAGAAAAATAAAAAGAGACAATGAGTTTAATGGTACAGTTGAGGCTCTAAGAAAATAATGCAATATTATACTTTAGTTTAAGTATGCACAATACTGGCAAGTTAACTTAGAAATATACATGAGGTATATACATTAATTTATCACTTTTCTTATTTAAAAATAAATCTGTGCCACTCACTGGGTCACATCACGTGTCCACAGCCAATCACTAAATAAATGGAGTACAAGTCATGATTTTGGCATCTCTTTACACAATTCTTTACATTATTATTGTTTCTTTTTTTTTTTCCTAATGCAATTATAGCAAAGAAGTGCAAATATAGGGAGAGAATGTGGTTGGAAAACACAGAACAGCCCGAGGCATGTAGAGAAAGCTGTGGAGATACAGCTCAAACCACATGAAGCTGTCGGTCTGTTATTCATCAGACGGAAATGTACAGTGTCATAGTCCAACATGGATCTTGTCTTTGTTAAACCACACTGTACTGGGGTTAAGTTTTGCGGTAGTATTGGGGAAAACCCTCCCAACTTGTCAATAAAATAAATGCATAAATACAGGTGAGTATGCACCATAATAATGTAAACAAAACAATACAAATCCTTAAAAAAAGGATGTGCAATCTCTTGCTATTGAAGTAGAAATATTAAAATATTAAATACAATTATTTATACAAAATCATTTTTGTAAAAATTTGTTTATAAAAACGGTTTATATTTATATATATATATATATATATATATATATATATATATATTTTTTTTTTTTTTTACATTCGCCATGGAGGTTCTGTGACAGTTTTGTTCCCAAAGAGCTTCAGCATTTTCTGTGCCTTTCTTCTTTCTTCTCTCCTTACATTTTTCCTTTTATCTGTCAAGATAAAACCATGAAACCATATAAAACAGTGAATCATATTCAAGTTAAATAATGTAGGCAGTAAAACCATATATGTCCTTTATTATTGATGTAGAGCATTAAGAATTCAGTTTGATCACTTCAATATGTCCATCACATCTATAATCTAGCCAGAGTGACACAGAGAGCCAGAGTGTATTACATTTATTACAGAAATGACATTCTGCTGTGATGGGGTTTTTTTTTGTGTGTATTGATAAATTTCTTTCATTTTTCTGTTTTGAATGTTGACATAACGTCATTTAAGTGTCAAAGAAAAAGAAAAAGGCCATTCCTTTAAAAAGAAAGAAAAAGAGGAAATCAACTACAATATGGAAATTATCCTATGGTGACTGTCCTCATCTTCAACTGTGAAATACAAAAATATATCAAAATGAAATGTGAATTTATGGGCTCTATTTTTTTTTTTTTTTTTTTTAAAAGATGGCCTATGAATTTCCACATTGCCATAAAAATGCATTGAAGAAACTCTCAAAATATTACTTTCTTCACTAAAATAAAATTCTTTAAAAAATTAAACACTACAGTGTGACAAAATATCAACATGATAGAACAAAATGCAGTACTGATTTAGAAAGCCTAATTTATTTATTTATATAAATGCGAGCTGTTGACTTTCAATGCCTTAGTTTTAATTCTACATGCTGAAACAAGGATTTATTTTTGTTGTTTTTTTTGTGTTAGTGGTCAATTTCTCACTGTCATGCAATGGACAGCTCATAACCTGAGAATGCTTCATTGAGTTCCTTACAGTGCTTCAAATGTTAATGTCTGGTTTGACTTTAAGATTCAAAATCAGCAACAGAGGAGCTTCAGGGTGGTATGTACTGTCGTCCTCAGAAAATAGACAAAAAAAATATTCTGGAGCAAAAGCGGAACAAATAGTGCGCAGAGGTGGGCGCTTAAGTGTATTTATGCAACATTTTTGTTAACTAAAACCAAATCATAATCCGTGTTTGTCTTTTTCAAGGGGACATAATAAGAGCATCATAAAACTGGAGTAAACAGTTATTATGGCCTAAGGAATGGGGTCTGTGGTCTGGAAAACACCACGGCTTGGCAAGAATGCCACTTTCGCCATCATTTTTCCTGTTTTTCTCCTCTTGGTTCTCTCCAGTCTTTTTATCTGTTGATATTCTCTGCCCTGCTTTTTACCTGCTGTGATTAAAGCTTCCTAACTTTTTCATTTTCTCCGATTATGCACACGCAAAGCACTTAAATTTGATATTTAGAGCCCCGAATCATCTGTTTTATTCCCACAGCGGCTACTGCCCTACCCTTTAATCCTAAAACCAACATCAGTCTCCATGTTAAGATCAGAGGTTTGTGTGTTATGATTTAGGTAGGTAAGTTTGGGTCACCTGCAGGGTCGTAACAGAAAACATTGGCGAATCTACTGCTGTGAGCCCTTCTGAGATCTGCTGCCTGACTTTCATTAACTCTCAGGGTTACACTTGAAGACAAGGAAACTTGAGAAGAAAGGAAATGATCTTGTGTTAATCTTGAGGACATCCAAGGACTAAATTAATTCATCGGGTTCTCATTGGTCACACCATAAGTAAGTCTTTGAGGTGTCAACTTCAGAGATAAACCACAATGGTACTGATGGAGAACATCTGATGTGGATAGTAACAGTAGAAATACTTTGTAATACTGTTTTTGAGTAGACTTTCTGTTGAATTCTCCTTCACTAAGATTTATCTCTGGTATTAGTCAAGTCACCTTTATATTTATATATATATATATAATCCTGATTGTGTCAAAGCAGCTTTACAGTGTCAACAGGAAAATAGTTTGTCAATAATGCAAGAGGACAATAACAAAGAGTCAGTTTCCAGCTAAAGTCTGTTCATTGATGATTCAGTGATGTTGTCATCCAGTTAAAGTCCGTGTAAAGAGAATTCTGAGAATTGTTTCTAAACACATTACAAATGTTAGAAATGCATTGCTGAAACACATTACAAAGACTCTGAACTATGTAGTACTGAATTGTGGAGTTAAACCTTTAAACAGTTTTTCACCAATTCTGTGTTCAGGATTTTTTTGGGCGGGGCTAAAACGGTGGCTCGATGACGCAATGGAGCAACCAAGCGTGGCCCCGCCCCTAACACTATAATAACTATGTTGAGAGGTCAAGTTCTTAGTTTGTCTTTTTGAATATCTGTGATGTTAGATATACAGATTCTAGGCAGGGGCGGTTCTAGGGTGAATGGATACCCCGGTCTTAGCCCAGAGACATCAATATGTGGCAGAATACATACAATTTAAAAAAATGGAGCGTTCACAGTTCGCATCTAGAAACGCGAGCTGTACCGCTTTCTCTTCTTTCAAAGCGCAACGGAGCTTGCGCTCTCGTGGTGTTTGCCGTTGCTAAGCAACCATGAGCCGCGCTCGCCTTGAAGACGAGAAGGTTTCAACTCACTGCAGCGCTGAAGCGCGTTGAGCGCGCTTGCCGCGCGTCTACAATTAAATAACGAACTTGCACGCTCAAACATGTATGGCTGTATAAATCCAATTAAGCTACTAGAGGTAGTATCAGTAGCATCCATTCAGGTTGTAGCGTATTTGACAGTTGAGAGAGACGGCCGCTTTCCCGCGAGTGGGCGTGGTTTCAGCGACGACAGCGGACACGCCCCCAGCATTTGAGAGCAGAGTGTCCTGCTTGTTTTTCAAAGATTTTGATAACTTATTTTAGTTACTTGGCGGTTTTTTTATCATTCAAATTGGGCTGGGTGGTTAATAACACATTTTTCTGTTGTGTGACAAACTCAGAACACATATTTTAATATCACTTTGCACGGACTTTAACTCTCTAATATAATATTTTTTTTATAATATTTCATAAATATTATTTTGCTTTATACCACTATTTATTAATATTATTTTCCATTATTAATCCAATTAAAAATGTTTTTGTTAGTCCAATGAGTTGCTAAAAAGTCACAGCTCGTATTACTTTTTTTCCACCATACTAATTTAATATCAAGATGAGTGCATTGCATTTTTGGATACATCAGTTCTATGCATTGTACTTTATAGTTCATGCATGCAGAACATTTGCACCTTATATTCTCCCATAAATACTAAGTATGCCATTCCAAAGTGTTTTCTCATATGAAAATGACAGCAATGGAAATTACAATGACAGAAAAAAAGGCTATGTCATGCAGTCTCTCCATCACACATGGGTGCCATTTAAGGGCGACTGAAGGTGACAGAGAAAATATCATGGCTCGTTTTCTTAATGCCACCAGACATTTGATTTGCCAGCGATAATGAAGATTGCTGCAAACAAATGATTTCCAGTAGACCATCAAATGAAAACAAAACACAATTTCCCAAATTTAGTCATGGAATCATTTCAGCTCTCTGTAGTGACAATGTTTGGATCTTGTGTTTCAGTTAATGTGAGTGTAGTGTGAGTGGCTACAAAAACAAAACAAAAAACAAGAAACAAGAGAGGGTTTAAAGAGGATCAGCTAAAAGTGGGGCTTATTCTGAAATTGGCATGAACGTTTCAAAATATGAATCACCTTTTGGACACTTTTTCATCATCCGGCACTTTCTACTCTCAGTCTGAGGTGAGCAGAGCACTTCTCTCTCTTCAGGCGTGTTTCTGGACAGCTCACGGGTCCTGCGCTGCTGCCCCCATCTGACACCACAGCTCAGGTCGTTGTGCTGGCATGGGCTCCATTCACCCCAAAGCCCAAAGATACCTAGCACACAGCCTTCTGGAGTACAAACAGATGAAGAATACTTTACTTATTCTGCAAAATATCTTTTATTTTGACTGACAGTTTTCATTTTTGGGTGAGCTACTGATCTTTATTTCATAAGTGTTAAACTCTGCAAAATCAACATTACTGAACTGAACTAAATCAACACTCAACTGACTTGAGCTGAATAATAACACTATTGTTTTCTGTAGGGCTATTTTACTGCTGAAATTGCATTAGTTTCATGAATGAAGAACCGTGCAACATTAATATTGCTATTTTCATTTTTATTACTGTGAAGCAGGTTTGCATGGAAGCTTAATTCCACCATGGGATTAAAAAAAAATGTAAATGCAACTTTTTAATCAATATAAAAGTCAGGATTGTGAGATATAAACTTGCAATTGCATGAAAACAGTCAGAATTGTGAGATAAGAAAATTACTATTACCTTTTTTATTTTTAGTCCATGTTGGGGGAAAAAAAAGTTTAATGTAAACTCAGAATTCTGAGGAAAAAAGGTATAAATGTGAGTTACAACCTCAGAATTGTGAGGGGGAAAAAGTCTTGCAATTGTTTTTTTGTTTTGTTTTTTGGAAATATGAAATAAAAAGTTGCAGTTAGTTTTTTGAAATTGTTTTTATTGCTTCCATAGCTTTGAAAGAGTCTGTATTGTATAAGGCACTATAAATAAATGTAATTTGACTCGACTTGACTTAATCTTTTGTATCAAAGCTACTGTGTGAGTATGCAAGTGAAATAATTCCTAAGTATTTGCACAACATCAAGTTAATGGCATGTAAATACCCTGGTAAATGCAACCCATACTTGCAACCCAAATACAAGTCCATATCTGCTGCTTTTCATTGCCACACATGAGAAAACATCTTGATGTAATTGTTTCAAATAAAACATGACTGATAGGCTTCTTTCAGTATGGTAATGAGAGTTTAATGGCATCTACCCATAAAGAAGGTCTGAAAACGAGTAAAGTGCTTACCAACGCAGTCTGTGGACTGAGGAAATGTGCCCTCTGGACAGTTTTTGAAGCATTTGCCTTTGAAGAGCAGAAATCCTCCCTTGCACTTGGTGCAGAAGTCTTTGTTGAAACACCTCTCGCACTCTGGAGCTTTGCATTCTGGGAGAAATATGTATGAGGATTATAGTCTTATATAATGTGTGTGGTATTGTTACAGGCTTTTTTGCAGAATTTTTACAATTTACAATTTAAAAATTTTATATTATAGATACATTTTTTACACATTTGACCATGTTTAATACGTGAGTAAATACCAAATATTAGTGAGAATATTAAATAAAATATGCATTTTAAATATTCTTTTAAATACTGATTTAATAATATTTTAGACATATTTTTAAATTAGAGGTTTGGATATTACTGATATTATATCATATATCATACAGATATTACTGTACAATTATTGGATATATATTAACCCTTTTCTAGGATGGACTCACTCATGCAGCGGTTGAGATCTTTGCCTCGGAGGCCGAAGTGTCCGGATGGACAGGAGTGAACACAAGAGCCGTGGTGACTCATGCCATCTCTGTTCAGGAACAGGAAGAGGCGTTCAGAGCAGAGCAGGCAGCCATTTTCCTTCGAACACTCCAGACAGCTCCTGCAGTCCTGTCGCCAGCTCTCTGAAAAACATTTCAAATCATTATTAGCAAACAGGAAATGTAGCATCGCAAGGGAGCGTGTCTAAGACTGCGCACTGGGATTTATGTGCAGTCCCATTATCTGACACATTATACTTTCTGCGGTGACATTTGAGGGTTTTGAGATGACATTCTAAAGGCCGTAAGCCTGTATGTCATCTCTGTGGCTTCTTGAAAAGGGCCCGGCTTCTTTCTCTCACCTAACTAAACTCAAGAAATTATACTGCAGTGTGCATTTTAGCAATGCAGAATTTGAACTTTAATGTGTGCATTATCATGATTAACTGTGATAAATTATGCAATCAAGACTTAAGAGTTTCTCCTGGTAGACGATATCTAGAAAGCAGATTGTCTAGCAACCACCCAGAACACCCTAGAAACCACATAGCAACACCCTAGCATTATGGTGCCAAGATTTGCATGCTTAAGTACAATGCATGGGTAATTCACAATGTAAAAATCTAGTTAAGGCAAATCATAATAACCATATATAGTTATAATTTTTTAAATATTTAAAATTAAATAATACAATTGGGACATGCAACAAATATAGCTCCAATCTTAAAATCAGTACATGCAAAATATCTAAATATATTTTGTTTAAACTTTTAAATGACAAAGTATATTATGCATTTTGGATATGGACACATTTTTTTGTTTTGTTCTATCATCTCCACATCTATCAAGCCCACATCTAAAACCATTAGGGTCCCACAAAACAATTGAGGCCCAGTGGTGCCATCACCATCGTGCCCTTAAGCAAGACACATATCCCTGGACTGCTCCACGAGTTGGTTGTTGTAGTAAGTCAACTGTATAAAAGCATCTGCTAAATAACTGTTTACTCTCTCTCAGTCTTTTCACAAAATGTGTTCTTAATGTACAGAGTGCATGAATGTTTACATCCGACCAATGCCAAAGCCAGAGACTGGAGATTGAAGCCTCTTGTCTGCGTGTGTTGTGTCACACTGAGCCACTGGAGAGGGTTTGCAGGGGGGAGATGTGAGGAAACTGCCAGATGGTTCTTATCTTCATGTCCTTCATTAGGGAAATAAAGAGAGACACCACTGTCTAAAAAGACATCGGTGAGCCAAGCAGAGATGCTTCCGCTGAGTTCTCATCAATATATTGTTCACTATTTTCTGCATGGATGTCAATCAAATGAAATTGAGAAAATATGGGGAAATACAATTGAGAAATGAAGGCCAGATACTTCTACAACTGTGACTGAACATGCTCTGAGACGGAATATTGAACTGAGAAAAGTCTGTGCATTTTTGCTCTGTAGGACATCATTTATATACACCATATTGCCAAAAGTATTGGGTCGCCCCCTTCTAATGAACAGGTTTGACTACTTTAGTAATTTCTATGAGTACAAATCTTAATGTTAAAGCATATAATGATATTCTAGGAAATTGTGTGCTTCTAATATTATAGCAACAGTTTGGACAGGACCCTTTTCTATTCTAACATGACAATGCCTCTGTATAAGGCAAGGTTCAAAAAGAAAATTATTGATTCAGTCAGTGTGGAAGAACTTGACTGGTCTGCATAAAACCAAATCCTAATCCCAGTTTAACACCTCTGGTGTGACTGTAAATGCAGACCTTGAGCCAAAAACTCATCACCAAACACCAATGACTTGTACATACACTATAGACAAAAGTATTGGGACACCCCCTTCTTTAGAACAAAAAAATGCACTTCCAAATCTGTGGCAACAACGATGGGAACATAATTCATGTATTTAATTCATTCTGTTGCAACAGTTTTGGAAGTGTCTAAAATGACTGTACCCATATGTACAAGTCATTGGTGTTTGGTGATGAGTTTTTGGCTCAAGGTCTGCATTCCCAGTCCTGGAAACTGTGTCGGCTGGGATTAGACTTGGACCTATGCTGAACCCCAGTAGTTCTTCCACTGACATCATTTCTTTTTAGAACCTTTACTTATATACAGGCATGATAAATGTTAAATAGAAAAGGTCCCTGTCCAAATATTAAACACACAATTTCCTAGAACATCATTATATGCTTAAACATTAAGATTTGTACTCATAGAAATTACTAAAGTAGTCAAACCTGTTCATTAGAAGGGGGCGACCCAATACTTTTGGCAATATAATGTATATTTATATATATATAACTTTATCACTTTTTTTGCTTTATGACTTTTTTATTTATAACTTTTTATTTGTAACTTTTTTATTTGCAGGTTTTACAAACAAATTAGTGCTAGTTTGTATAGGTACATAATTAGATGGTTAACCAATAAAAAAAAGAGTCGTTCAAAACAAGGGTTTCAAACAATTTTGCAGTTAAATTTCTTTGCTTGTGCTTTTACAATAGCTAGACAGACAGACAGACAGATATAGATAGACAGAGAGAGAGAGAGATACAGTACAGTATATGCAGAATATAACCATCTCTAATTTAATTTCAAGCTTTCAAGTATAACATGAGGGGGTTTTAGTCACTCTTTTGAGGAAAAAAAATCAATGCCTAAAGCAACACATACTGAAGCAGAGTAAAGTCTCAGCCATCATAAATTAGATCTAATGCTTCGTGACTATTCTAGAAAATCAGTGGTAAATAAACT
Source organism: Tor tambroides (assembly GCA_021397915.2). Classification (NCBI taxonomy): domain Eukaryota; kingdom Metazoa; phylum Chordata; class Actinopteri; order Cypriniformes; family Cyprinidae; genus Tor; species Tor tambroides. The sequence continues at coordinate 1,821 of JAFVLL020012744.1, read as the reverse complement.
GACTGATCTTGCCGCAGTGCATCAAGATTTATTACCGACTGGTCTATATTTCAGTCTCGTTCTGCTGAAAATATGCACATGATCCACTCGGTGCACACTCCTAAAGCCTCATCACTGATAATACATCATATGCATTGACTTTACAACTGTCAATCCATACTAGATAAAGGCAATACCAGCTTCATTTTTGTTTTTCCATTTAAATCGCAGTCTCAGACCATCACTTTAACACTCTTCGTACTGGTAAAGTCATGGATGTTTAACACTTAGAAGAAACGTTTACTGTCTCATCAGTCACTGAGTCAACATCGGTTCTATAGCATATTTCATTTTATATTAAATATAATAGCAAACATATGATATTATATACAGTTCCTACTACTTATTAAAATTAAGTTCCAAAATCACACAAGCCTATACAAACAAACCACTGGATGAACACTACACAGTAAATGAACCTCTGGAAATTTTCATACAGTCTTAGCTAAAAACAAAATGCCTTGTATATAATGGTGCCAAAGTACTAAACAGCAACAAACACAACCAGAACTTTCCTAACAACAGTCTAATGCACTTCAAAATCCTCCTGCTCCATCATGTCACTGCGTGTAAAGACAAATGCTTGTCTTTGAGAGTTTTTATCAGTGGTGTAGATTTATGCAGCTAATGACTATTTTACTGTATCAAAAGTATTTTTATATAGTAATAAAGTCTGCACTATTCAATATTGCCTCTGTATCTACACAATATCACTGTACTCTCCAAATGGCCTTTAGCCCCAAGTGTGAGTTAAATGGCCTCCGTGGTTTTCAATCACAATAAACTTATTTTCTTTTTAGGTTTGCATCAATCAATATTAAATAAAACATATTGTCTTGTTACAGTATATATTTCGGGATCATAAAAAATGACAATAGCAATCTGGAGATGACAATCAATCACAGTGATTTATTAATTTTAATTAATATTAGTTTATTAACTTTTAATCAATAACAGAAATTGTCTATGTTTAGCAGCACTGAACTGATGCTGTAAGACCTTTGTCTATATCACATATGGATCCATTAATACAGCGCTATCAACTCCATTCAGCAGGATTTAAAGGATTTAAAACCTCACACAATGACTTTCATTTTTTATTTAATCTCTAAAGTGTTTTCTAAAGCGAGATTATAATCTCTTATAATTATCTTATTTCAACAGGATGCCAAATCACAACAACTTACTAGAACAGAAATGTGCCATATTACAATTCTAAGCTTCAAATAGTCAGGGAAAGTCACTGCAACACACAGCCTCAAGTAACTAACTTATTACTGTCAGTAAATGGTGACAACATGTTCACTAAATATACATATATTGAATTAAACAAAATCAAAATAATTCTTTGCAAGTGAAAATATTACGGTTGCCAAGTATGGTATAAATTCTCACATTACTTTATAATTCTACTAATAATCACACACCTGTCTATTCGCATAAATCACATCTGTTTAAACCACTTTGAATCTGGCTCATCCAATCAGATTTGAGAGTCGGAACTACTCTTTGCATAAAACAAATCAACATTTGTGACCCTGGACCACAAAACCAGTCTTAAGTCGCTGGGGTATATTTTTAGCAATAGCCAAAAATACATTGTATGGGTCAAAATTATTGATTTTTCTTTTATGTCAAAAATCATTAGGATATTAAGTAAAGATCATGTTCCATGAAGATTTTTTGTTAAATTTCCTACTGTAAATATATCAAAACTAATTTTTGATTAGTAATGTGCATTGCTAAGAACTTCATTTGGACAACTTTAAAGGCGATTTTCTC
>JAFVLL020012743.1:0-20743 GCA_021397915.2 Tor tambroides | reverse complement strand
AACACTTACACTGTTGAATATTAAATCTTAAAGCACTAAAAAAGTCTGAAAATCTGTAAATTAAGTATAAACATTTATAAATTATCTACAAATGGTGTACAAAAGAGTAACCGAGAAATGAACACTTATAACATCCAGCCACAAACGAACACTTGGGATTTATGATAATAATAGAGATATTTCTGTTAAATGAAAATATATGTAATCTCTTTTATTTTTCTTTTGGCAAAATGATGTTGCAAGCTATACAGGCAGCTGAACATTTCATACATTCCTTTTTGGCTAACCAACCTTTTTTTTTTTTTTTTTTTAATGGTTATTAGAACCCTCCATGGTTTTTGTCTACAACAAATAAACTCCATTCATCCCAAATGAATATCTTAATTTTTAATTAAAATGCTTAAATATAGTATACTTTTATTATAATCTTTTTTAAAGATTAAAAAAAAAATCAAACACACACAGTATTTACCCTGGATCAAACCATTCAAGAGTGCAATCTAAATCCAACTGGCTCAACCTCGCATTTCCAGTTGCAGGGGCAAGATGTTTTGTGTTAATGCAAGAGATTTTGCCCTTAATGTAAACTACTAGATTATAGCTTGAGACAACTGAGCTATCATAGGTAGTTTTGCCTGAGGGTATTACTTAACCTGTATTTTGGTAGCTGATAATATGACTCAGCAAAGAGATTTGATTCTACCATGGCAAGCAAAGACCTCAGGAAAAACAGCCAATGATAACGGCAGCAAGGATATGTCATTTAGGCCTATAGATGATGTTCTCATAACCAGCCATGACCCATTCGTGTAAACCGGTGTTAAAAGGGTTGTTCACCCAAAAATGAAAGTGTCGTTCAAACCTGTATGACTTCTTTCTTCTGCGAAACATAAAAGAAGATAAGCCTGTTTTGAAGAATGTTGGCATCTGAACAGTTTTCCATTGTACAGACTGAAGAGAGAGAGTGAGAGAAATTTTTCAAAATATCTTCTTTTATGTTCCACGGAATAAAGAAAGTCATACAGTTTTGGAATGACGTCAGGGCTTTGTAGCCTAAAGAATGACAGAAATTTCATTTTTGGATGAAAATCCGTTTATACAGAATGCATTTGTGTGTTTAAAATGGAATGGCAAACAACACAGTGTTTCTATGCATGTAGTCCAACTACTTTTGCTTTTTAAAAACAAACAAGAATGTTAAGTGTCAAATCTAAAATGTCGAAAAACGATAAAAACCCATCACAAAAATGCATTCTGTGTAAACCGGCCCTTAGAAAGTGAAATTCGAGGAGACACCAAGACACCATCTTTGCTTAAATATTTCTTCTTATGAAGATGACACCACCCTTATTGACTTTAGAAAGGAACAGGAAACAACTTGTAATTAGCAGCACATCACATGATCACAAAAGTTTATAACAACATTTGTCCTTTTTCAGTTTTAAGGGGTTGCACGAACATGGATGCAGAGGGGTGACACACACACGAGCCATTCACCAAAACACACCGACTTGTGCATTGAAAGGCAAACACAGAAACTTTCCATTGTATTTTTATAACTTCAGAGTCACTCTCGTGATTAACGCAGGAAAGGGAGATCTTAGAGCAAGCAAAAGGGAGAATACTTGGCAAAGACTGATGTATGGAGACATCAGATGTAGGTAATATACTGTATTTACTGAGTTTAGATGAAGGCCACAGCAATGTTTAAAAGGATTTGCTCATAGACTGTTCTGGTCAGTTATGCCATTTTGCACCTTGTGCATCTTTCTGTGGAAATACTTCTTTTGATTGTTTCGGACTAATGCACTTAATATGGTCTGGAGGTTTTTTTTATCATTTACTGCTATTTGACTGACAATGTCAGACCATATTTCAAGTGCTTTTTGAACTGTTTTTATCACCAAGTGCTATACCAAACTTTAAAATCTACGAGATTAAATATTTCATTCAAAATCCAGCACTTTGATTTGAAATATGGAAATTAGAATTGAAGGAATTCCTTAAATATTAATATCTCTTTGTCCTCTACATCACAGTATGAATAGATGTTTTCATTCTGACAGCCAATTAGCAAGCTCACTGAAACATGAGTGACGTCTTTATATATGTCATTCCTTTTCATCTGGATATCAGATCTTTTTCAGAATATGTACGTGGCATGTTAATGTGAAAGCTGTTTAGATTTATTTTTTTGTGTGTGTGAGAAAAAAATCGCCGTAGACTTTTCTGAAACACTGGGGATTGGTGTTTTCCCTTTTGAGAGAGAAATCTGTATGCTGTTGTAGCCATATGAATTTGAAATCAATCTCATACTTTTACTTTGAGAACTTTTTGAGCAGTTTCTTCCCCTTAGAGAGCAGTCCTTTTTTCTTTTTAGATGCCAGGTCTCGTGGACCCCTGGCAGGGCTCAGCGGCCTGACTGGGCCAACGGGAAGTAAAGGACGCACAGTGGGAGAGGCGGGTCTTCCAGGGGCAGGAGCTGGCACTGTACTTTCCACAGGCACCTAATGAAACATCCACGGGGAAGGGAAAATTGTGGGATATTATACAGCAAGACTATATTTTGCCTTATTATCTGCCTTCTTCATACATAACAGTCCAGCTTATGTTCTGAGGTTTAAAACAAATGATCTCAGACTAGAAGAGTACCAAGAAAGTAAAGCAAAAATGATATTACTACTCACAGATTGGATCTCTAGAGAAAAGGCAGATAATATGGTTGGTTCCTGAATTAACTCGACTGTTTTATTCAATTTCTTCTTGCCTGCTAATACAGATATGAAATGTGAAAACATTCCTTCATTTAATTTGTGTTTGAATTGTTAGAAACCTCAAAAGATGAGGGGATTTTATATTGTAAAACAGCATCAAAATGGACAGACCTAACAACACAAGGACTCCACACAGCACGGGAACCAACTGCAGATACCATACAAGTCTAATGCACTGGCATATTAAGCATAAAAGTGTTTTATTTTCCTAAATTTGAAAAATAAATAATCACTAATCACAATACTCACTATCAGGACATTTCAACATGTAGATGAGTTTGCTCCTTGATCAGATTTGGAAATAAAAAATTAGCGTTACATCATTTGCTCAGCAGTGAATGGGTGCCGTCAGAAGGACAGTCCAAGGAGCTGATAAAAGCATCACAATAATCCACAAGTAATCCACATGACTCCAGTCCATCAATTAATATAAAAAGCTGTGTATTTGTAAGAGACAAATCCATTATTAAGGCATTTTAACTTTAAACCGTCACTTCTGGTCAAAGAGCCCATAATCCACTGTAACCCTTCCTCCAATGAAAGTCCATCCCCTGTTGTCTTCTCACATTAAAATCCAGACATATTTGTTTGGAGCTATTTAGTTTTCGTGTGTAAATGGTGCTTGATCTGTGTATATTTCTCTCCTGATTCAGACAAGATGACTTTTTCACTGGAGGAAGCAATATTATGGATAGAGGACTTGTATTTTAGCCGGCAGAAATGGATTGACATTAAAAATTTGTTCAACTTTTCACTTCACAAGATGTTAGTTCATAGAATGGAGTAATTATGCTTTTATCAGCTGTTTGAACAATCATTCTGATGGCACCCATTCACTTTAGAAAATTTTATCCAAATCTGTTACAGTGAATAAACTAATTCTTCTACATCTTGGATGGCCGGATGTTGAGTGAATAAATCTTCAGCAAATTTTCATTTGGAAGTGAACTATTCCTTTTAGCAGATAAATCTAAAACAAAATTTATCTTTAGACGACAACAGATCATTCTTATTAAACTACCCATAAAAAAACCATAAAAAATCTGCATAAAGACTGTGCATAAAATCCCATGCATGAGACTGATCACTGGTATCGCCAGTTGCTCAACTTACCTAGCGAGACAAAAGTCTGCTAGGACGGGAAATGAATAATATTCCTCAGCTTTTTTTTCTTTTTTGGCAAAGCCGGTGGGAAAAAAAGGAAATTAGAATGCAGCAACATCATAAAAAAAAAAAAAAAACAATTATGAGGAGAAAAAAACAACAACACCACATACACAAAAACAAACATATGTATTCACTAAATGTCCACTAGCAAAAAAACATATTTCTTTCAGTTTTTCATTTATTTCGATTTATTGTAATTACATCATGAATGATATTATTTTAGTCTCTCGGAAAGAGATGGAATGAGTAATATATGTTCTGCTAGTTCATATGATCTGAAAAATAGAGTTTTTTTGACAATGTGCAATATACAAAAAGAAACAAAGCCTCCTCAAAGAAATACAACATTTGGGGTAATGTAGTTTACTTTTATATAAAAGCTACAGGTCTGTTCTGGAAAAAACAGGCATGCGTCAACTACGTGAGTTACCAAATCAGTCTTTTAACAGGGTCACAAATCACGAGCCACAGACCCTATGGACTTCACAAAGCACTTTGACTAATGCAAACAGCTTCACTTAAGTAGGGTTTTGTGTTTCAGTGCAAAAATGCTTTATGCTTTATTCATAGTCCAGTGCAGGAATGGAATTTGGCCTTTTCCACAGTCCTCTGGCGACCCTCTACGAACAATTGCTTTCTTAATAGAGTCATGTTCATACCTGTCTCTCTATGCTCTCAAAAAAGGCTCTGTTTGCAGTGGGCTTTGCTTCTCCCTTTCCTAGAGCAAGAAAGGTTGGACTGGAAATCACCACCACGGTCACATAACGTAAAAACAAACAAGCACAAGAAAACACAGAGACGGCGAGTGGACTGAAACTCAAACGGAGGATGAATGGACACAGGGCCTAGCGCTGAGAACGGCGATGGTGTACCCGTTTGGTCTCTGGGCGTGGTGCCGGTACCGGACTGGGCTCGTCCTGACCGTGGTGGGAGGGGGTGTCCGTCAGATAGACCTCTACGTCATCAGGCACTTCTTCGAGAAAATTGGACGGAACCAAGCCCCGATGTCCATTAAGCTCACCCTGAAAGACAAACAACAAAACACAATAGTGCTGCAGGCTCAGAATAAAGCAGCGTGAGCGGTCAGCACAACAATGATGCTTACATAATAGAAGCCGTCTTCATCTATATCCCCAAAAACAGCAATGATATCGCCGGCACAGAATGTCAGTTCAGCCTGCCACAGAAAGCACATAATCAGCAACTCTACAGACATGCGTATTCAGCAGATTATGAATCTGAGTGTGCATAAATACACATATAGGAGTGTGTTTAACACCTCAACATCCACGTTTGGTGAGCTCTCTCTGGGGTCGTAGTCGTACAGGGCAACCATTCGTCTTGTGGCCACTGGGTGGCGACCTCTCCTATTTTGTTCTTTTGAAGGAGAGAGAATCAGTTCTTCTGTGAGAGAGGCAGGCTATGTTCAAAACAAGATTTGACTGATTGGCATGGTCTAGATAGTTGCTGTTGGTAAAAAAGTAGCAATTCATTCTATGTATTCAAACAAAGTAAAAAACAACATTTTTTGGAAGCAACATATAAATCAGAAATATTTTGAATATACCATCATTACATCTCATTTGGGGTCAGTAAGATTTTTTTTAAATAAACAAAATTTTTAGGCTCATTCACACCAAGGATGATAACTATAACATTTTAAAAATCTAATTGTAAAATAATAGAGAAGGCCAGATAGCTATAACAACAACAGGGAGGAACAATAACATTGGAATCACTTTCACATACAGTAAGGGTGGGCGATATACCAGTAGATGTGATTAACCAGTAGAAATTTGTCAGCCAGTAGAGATTTTCAACCATTGTCTCTATCGCGGTTACACGCTCATGTGACGTTGATGTGCTACGTGATCACGAAAACATATCGTTTGCATGTGTTTTTAAGCATTGTGGTTTAAAAAACAAGTGATTTTAAGCCGTTGAAACAATTAGCAGCGAAAGAGAACTAATTTCCCTATATGCACGCTATCTGAGAACCGTTTATGAGCCGGTGCTCATAAAGCACAGGAGTATTGAACTGAGTTCCCTTCCAGGAACTCGAGCTGCGTCCGAAAACGCTATGGGAACGCCTTCAGCGTGACCACGCTCTGAATCTCATGTGCAATCAGTCCGAAGGAAGGACCATTTAACAATGGATCATTAACCCCAGCTGAGCGTTACCTTGATTATCTGTCCCTCTTTAAAAGGGAGCTCCTCATCAGCTGCATCAGGGTTAGGGGACATGGAGAGAGGGTCATAGTCGAAGAGTGCCACAAAGATTCGAAACGGATCCTCCTGCTCAGACTCATCGTAGAACGGGGGAGAGCGGCGGCTTCGGTCCCAGTATCCATCTAAAATAAGAAAGATGGGTAAAAACCAAGATGTCTAACAGACAGGTTTAATTGGCACCATGTTAACACTTACATGGATAGCTTGAGTCCTACAGTGTAATATCTTTACATAACTATTTTTATAATTATTGCATATTTACTATAAATGCAACTTCAATTAATTGAGGGATAACGTCAAAAATATATATATAAAAGTTTGAGGTTGGCAAGATTTTTGAAAGAAGTCTCTCATGCTTACCAAGGCTGCATTTATTTGATCAATAACAGTAAAATTGCTTAATATTATTAAAATTGAAACGGTTTTCTACTTATATATATACACATATATATTAAAATGTAATTTATTCCTGTGATGGCAAAGCTGAATTTTCAGCAGCCATTACTCCAGTCTTTAATGTCACATGATCCTTCAATAATCATGCTGATTTCGTGTTCAAGAAACATTTCTTATTATTACAGATGTTGAAATAGTTCTACTGCTTAATATTTTTCTGAAAACTGTGATAAAATGTATTTTTCTGGATTCTTTGGAAATAAATAGGAAGTTCACTTTACTGTAACTTTTGATCAATTCAATGCATCTTTACTAAACAAAAGTATACATTTCTTTCTTTCTTTCAAAAAAAAATAAAAATGAAATAAATATATATACTGTACAAATGTAATGTTATTTGATGTTATTTAGATGTCATCAACTACCCAAATACGGCTGTCCACTTGTCCTGGAATACAAAACAATATACAATATGCATGTCTTTAAAGTTCAAGCATTCAAGACTTTTTAAAGATGGGCATACAAACATCCAAAGGATTTTCTAAAGCAAGTAATTAACCGCATACATGTTCTCATCTCTGCATATTACAACAGACAATATGAATAAGCATGCAATTCAGTCCAATGGAGTGAAATTCCTCTCCATACTTGCACAATCCATTTATTTGCCAAACACATCTTGGGTGGGTTGAAGAAAACAGACACTTCTTACAGTAATGTGATGGTTATGATGTGTGTCACAGTTTGTGTTTGCCAGTGTGTGTGGGTGTGTGGTGATTGGGAGTGAAACACCCATATGGCAGCCAATTACAGACGAGCAGCAAGCCAAACATGAAGCTCCTGACAGGCGCACACACAGACAGACAGAGAGAGAGAGAGAGAGAAGAAGAGGGGGAGCACACGCAGTCTGAGCTACTGTAACCATGCAGAGTTCTGGATCCGAGAAAGACCCATCAGATGGGGCACATTAGCCCCGGATAAAACTACACCTGTTTCCTTTTGTCCCTGCCGCATCTACGAAGCTGTGCTCGATTGTGACTCCAACATGCCCAATGTGCATTCCACACAGTTGCCTTTGCAGTCGATGCCAAGGAACCGTTTGCGTTCTCTTCCTGGTCAACCATTAACCTACGTACATATTCGGTGGCATTCGTTCGGTGTGAGATGCCACCCTTTAACTTTCACCATTCAGTCATGCATGGCCAAAGTAAAAGTATGATTGTGGTCAGGTTGAAAAAGAGGAGGGGTTTGGCAGGCATCCATTGGTGGGGCAGTGCAAAGGGGAGGAGCATTCTCTGTGCAAACATGTCGCTATTGGCTATCTTACAGCACCACTTCCAACACAAGCTTCCATCTCGGTGCAGTCCAGTGCAGTTTCATGCCATTTTCTTTCTCCTCGGACCTCACTCTAAAAGCACGTACCATAAAGAGGCCTGCGTCCCCCGTGCCTTCGGGAGGACCATGTTCTGTGTCGCGCTACACTGCCATAGTAAACATCCTCCTTGACGGGAGAGAGGTTCCCTTCACTGTTACTCTCAGTGGTTATCTCTGAGGGAAACACCAATCAGAGAGTCGTTATACCATGCGAGGGCTGGTCTGCATCAACCTGCCCAGGCTGGAGACGCCTAACTACTCTGGCATCTCTATTTTAATCGATTTAAAGACTCAGAGAAGGTTATAATGATTGAAAGCAACAGGATATGGTTATGGTTGGAACACACAGTGGTGGTCTGGCACACATTGACAAGCTAATGAACAGTTTAAACAGAAAATGTGGAGCAGGAGGACAGACAGGCCCTGAACGCAAGTCTCAGACTCCTGTCCCGTACTGGGAGAGCACTGACCAATGGATGGGACCGTGAGGGGTCGGCGCTGAGGTTGAGGACCTCTGTGAGATGGCTTCCGGTATGATTCCCGATCCAGCTGACTCGAAGATGGAGTGCTGCCTCCGGTCTTGAATCGGGAAGAAACCAAACTAGTTAAAGCCATGCAAACCAAGATGTCATTGGGATATTGTGAGATGGCTTTCCTTTTTGACATACCTTGAGTGCATTGTGGGAGTTTCGTCGCCTGCCTTCTTCGTGCTGCATCTCAGAATACAACTCCTCCTCGTCCTCCTCCATGATGTCCGAGAGGTCAGAGCCTCGACTGCTCTCTGTGTGATACTCTTCGCTGTGACTGTAATGAGACTGAGAAATGCAGATTGTGAGAAAAAAAGAAAACACAAGCTAATCCAACAGACCTAAGCATTCAATGCTGACATTTGCCTCTTATGCCTGTTGTTGTATGGTAAGGCAATCACTTCAACTGCCATACCTGCCTGCCCAGCTCTGAGCCCCTGAGGAAGTCATCCACAGATGCTCCTCTTCTGCGGGCCTGATAGCTTTCCTCATCCTCTTCCTCATCTGAATTTTGAGAGTGAAAGCCCTGGCTTCGCCTCTCCATCTAAATATATTAAAGTACTTTCAGAAGTCTTAATAAAGAAATCTGACAGTTATGCTGAGGTTAAGTACTGACAAGATAGCTACAGTAATCTTCTGCATGTACGTTCATTAACTCTTTAAAAGAGTTCTCATTTGCACATATTAACCCTAGAATGCATAAAGAGTCAAAACTGACCCGTTATGATTATTTTTTTCAATAAAATGATTTGATTAATTTGTTTTTCTCATAAATGTTGTATGTAAGCCTCAGCAAAAATTTTGCATATTTGTTATTCATAGTATCAAAAAAACTATCCCTAGTCTTTGAAAAAGGGGTCAGAATGACATGTATATATTTCCTATGGAATTCTAACTCACAATAATAATAATAATAATAATAATAATAATGCATTCTTGAATAAAAAGTTGTTTCTGTTCACAAAATGATCTAAAAATAAGATATTTATATGTTAATTTATAGATTTGCTAAATCTATAAATAAAAAGTCAGCAAATTCTCACATATACACATTAGTTACAGTTATAATTTCTTAGATTCAGTTTGTTTTATTGTACATATACATGAAAAGGTACAACTGAACATTACTGAAACATTTAAACGTATATGATAAAATTAATAATTCTGTAAGTATATAATCTTAAATAATTCATTACACTTAAAGGGATAGTTCACCCCCTCCAAAAAAAAATCTGTCATCATTTAATCACCCTCATGTAGTTTCAAATACATTAGACTTTAGTTAATCTTCTACAGAAATTAAGATATTTTTAATGAAACTGTCCCTCCGTTGAAAAATGAAATGAAAAAAAGAATCTATATTTATTGAGTGCTTTAGTCCTGTGAAGAGATATGATGAATTTTCTTTTTTGGGTGAACTATCCTTTTAAATAAAAAATAAATAAATAAATAAATATAATAATAATAATAATAATATATATCTTTTTATTGTTTTTTTATTTTATATCAATTTTATTTCAATTTTTATCATCTATATAAAAGTTTAAATAAAATTGATATAAAATAAAGAAAACAATAAAAAAAGAAGAAGAAATTAATTCTGATTAAAAAACATTCATTTTGATATGGGTCATTTTGACCCCCGATATTCAAGTTTTTGGTCATGCATTCTAGGGTTAAGGTTGGTTTGCATCTACTTCATATAGCATGCTTTTTGCTGACTTGACTCACCCGTCCACTCTCTGCAGCCACTCTTTGGGCTGCCTCTCGGGCAATAGCCTTGGCCACAGTGTCAGGAATGAGTGTACCCCTGGGTTGGGGGAGGATCCGTTGAGGTGACGGGGAGCGGCGGTTCGGGCAGGCCGGGGCATCCAGGGTATGTCCATGTGGCAGGCCTGTGGGTATGCCTGATGGGGAGCAGCCAGGCTCCCATGGCTGAGGTGGGCCCCCTCCATGATGAAGCATTCCTGGCCCTGGCTCTTTGGTTTCCAGCTCTCTGGCACTTAGTGGTCTTTGGGATTGGGGAAGGGGCAGTTGGGGAATGTGAGGCTGGGGCATGGGGATAGCTGGCTGGGGTTGGAGCATGGGGAGGGCAGGCTGGGGTTGGGGCATGGCCATGGGCTGCTGGGGCTGAGGCATAGGCATGGGTGGCTGGGGTTGTGGTTGGGGCATAGGCATGGACGTCTGAGGCTGGGGCATTGGGATGGGGTGTGGTGGTAAAGGCTGGAGATGTGGTGGAGAGGGCTGTGTGGGATGTGGCATACGGTGGGGATGGAGATGAGATGGGGGCTGGTTGGGGCGAACGGGGAGGGGTTGGAGATGGGCAGGTGGTCCAGGGTGAGGGGGAAGGGCCCGGATTTGGGGATGAGGAGGCATTGGTTGGGACTGCTGGGGTGGGAGAGGCGACTGCATGTGGTGAGAAGGAGGAAGGGTTTTAGGAAGAGGCACCAGCAGGTGGTTTGGAATGACGGCGGCATGGGAGTCTTGAGATTCCCCTTGTGCTGATAAAGTCCTGACAACAACCTCATGGGCCTCCAAGCACTGGAGACGGTTCAGTTCTACTGCCACATAATCTGCCATTGGATACAACACCTCAGCGATCTGAAACAGCATTAGTATTAGCATTAAGATGGCGTTCCTCTTACACTAATTCAGTAATCTTTTACAGGCGAAATTTGGTAATCTCAATAGGAAACAATAGATAATGGACCTTTTTTTAAGACTGCATGAGGCCGCACCTTTAGAATCAACATTCTCCTCATTAATCATTCAAATAACATAACAAAAAAAACAGTTGGTGTGTAAATCTTTTGTCACCTAAAACCACCATAAACGATGAATTCAAGTGTTTAGAATCATCATCACCAACAGAGGGCACCACTATCACTTTTTGATAAAAATAGGTCTTGATGACTCTTGTTTAGCCTTCATGCAGTCAAGAACTGTTCTGTCACATAAATATCACTAGATATGACTGCTGATGCATGCGGACTCTTACCCTCTGACCCTTAGTGCACACTGCGTAGCCAATGACATTTGCACCATTGGAGGTTCCCATGGGTGTCATTGGAGGGGGCTTCCAACGGACTTGGAGGATTCCTGGGGCTTGTCCACATTGGACCTGGACTTCTTGAGGAGGCAGAGGGGGTCCTGGGGAGGGACAGATAACTGCCAGTTAGTTACAGTAACACACCTGACACTCTAGACATGATGTTTAGAAATGATTGTGTTCACTGGATTCGTTTGCTTGAACTCAAGTGTACAGTAATATGGTCATTCCAACAGCTTCCCAGCTGAATAATTGTAGAAGGGCATACATTACTTCCAAGTGTCTAAGCATTTCAGCTAATTAATTAATCCAATTAGACTCACTAAACCCATTTCTGTTGCCTTTGACTATTTTAAGTGGAGTGCTGTGCTAATCAGAACAACAAAATGTTTTCAGTCTTTTTTGCATCTCAAAGGAGAATGTGTGTGCTGTTAGGGTCCGATGTGTGTGTCAGACTTAGTGGATAAAAATATGGATTTTCTGATTAATTAGGATTTGAACAATTCTGATTTCATTGATTCTTATAATACCAAAATTAATTTTCAGTGGCTGTAGGAAAATCTGTTTGTTCAGCAATTCCCGTCACTGCTGAACTAACTCAACTGGACAGTTTAAGCCCTGTTCTTAACTTTCACAATTAATATTTTTGTACCAGGTTACATTATTCAACTGCTGCTGATTTTACCTTAGCAGTAAAAGTGTTTTCACAATCTGTATTGAATGTGATGCAATAAAAAGTCTGTGTACTGCAAAATAATGGACTTCTTTTCAGTTATCCTGACAGGCTGCAAAAACAAGCATTCAATGCAACTATTGTAGTCCAAAATATAAACAAATTACTTATTTTAAGTGAATCAGAAACATACAATTCAACAGTGTAGTTTGATTCACAAACAAATGACTCTTATGAACTTGTTCTTTCAAGTAAATCCAAAAATGCAGCGAAACAGTGTAGGTTGGTTCACAAACAATGCTGGTTCATTAAATGAATAATTAAAAACAGCATTATATCAGAGAGACACCTTATAAATGAAATACGGTCAAATGAATCAGAAATGAGTCAAATCATTTAATATTGGTGCGATATCTTAACAATTTTAGAGTTGAATCTCACCTGCAGCTTGGGTGCAGAACTCCACCCCAGCCTCTCTCTTCTCTCTCTGTTCCAGAGGCATGTGCCAGGGCACCTGGTGAGGTTTGGCCAACACTTTTACTTTGTACACTGTGGCAGCCTTCAGGTTCACAAAACGCAGTCTGTAAGAGCACGGCTTCACCACAGCATGCTCCACGCCATCTAAGTACACAACATGGGCGTAGTTACTATTACTGGGCAGCCACGAAAGTTCGGCAGAGTCACGTAAAATATCGTCCATGCGCAGGCTGGTGGGTGCCACCACAACATTGCGGCCCACCAGCAAGGTGCAGCGCAACTCATCAGAGAGCCCCCTATCCGTCACACTCTGTACTGACACGCGGTATGTGCAGGCAGCCAGGTCCAGCTTTTCGAGGAGCAGTTTGGTCCTGCCTCCAAATGGCACAGAGGAACGTACTTCCCCATCCACTAAGATATTGTAGCCGTTGATGTTGCCCCAGCCAAGGGGCACTAGAGGCGCTTCCCAGGCCACTATCACACTTCTTGCCAGCTGTTTGATCAGGTTGATCTTCCTGGGGTAAGGCACGATGTCATCGCTCAGCTCCTCTCCATCCAGAGCGCCTGTCCCGTTGCTGCAGTGGCCGAGGACGTCGCTGCTAAGGCTGTCCAGAGGAGCGCCTCCATCTATGGTCGCCAGGCTCAGACAGCTCTGCTCCAGCCTGCCCTGCTCCTCTCCACCTTCGATAGATGGCTTTTCCTTGTCCTGGACAAACTCCACAAAATTAGAGGGAACCAGGCCACGCTGGCCATCCAATAGCTCTCCTGGAACAAACAGAAATAGAAAGATCTCATAAGCTGCAGCAGATCTCATTACATAAAATGTAATTGTAATACATTTTAATACATGCCGCCAGGTGATGCTTACAGACTAAATTCACTGTTAGTCATCTATGTTAATTATTTATGTACATTAGCAAATAAGTTGTTGGGATTTGTTTTAGCCGTTAGACGAACAATTGGAGATTCAATTGTCGAGAGTCGTTTTTAATGTAAACTCTTATTTTATTCTCCAATAATAATTACACCTTTCATATTATAACTCTTAATTACCTTCATAAAATCCATCATCGTCCATGTCCCCATATACATACAAATACTTCCCTGCCACAAGAGGGAGCTCTGCTTCTGGATGCTCATTAGGTCCATCATAGGGATTATAACTGACCAAAAGATCAGAGAGTGAGAGGAAAAGAAAACAAAGAATGGAGTTAAATATAAACACACACATATGCATATGTATATGGATGTAAGTGTATATTATATAAGAGTTCACTACTGTTCAAAATTTTGGAGACAGTAAGATAAAAAATTGATTTTAAAAATGTTTTTGTATATTAAACATTAAAGTCTTTTATGCTCACCAAGGCTGAATTTATCTGATTGTGAAATATTATTACATTTTAAAATAATGTTTTCTATTTTAATGCAATATACAGTAATAATTAATGTAAGGTTGTGATGGCAAAGCAGAATTTTCAGTAGCCATTACTCCTGTCTTCAGTGTCACAAGAAATCATTCTAATATGCTGATTGGTGCTCAAATAACTTTTCTTATACACAGTTGAAAACAGTTGTGCCGTCTAACATTCTTGTGAAAAACAGGATAGTTTTCTTTTCGGGATTCTTTGATAAACAGAAATAAACAGAAAAAAAGAAAAGCATCTATTTGAAATAGAAATCTTTTGTAACATTATAAATATCTTTACTGTCACTTTGATTTATTTAATGCATCCTGGCAGAATAAAAATATTAATTTCTTTCAAAATAAACAAAAAAATCTTACTGACCCCAAATTTTTAAATGGTAGTGTGTATATACTGTTTGAACATATATATATATATATATATATATCAACTTAAATAAAAGAGGTAAGAAATATACCTGTATCGGGCAGTGCAGAGGCGGACCTGGCCTGTGTATCTTGTCTTGGACCTCGGAGCTGGACTCACCTCATCGTCCATCTACGGACACAGGAAATCAGCGGACACACTTGATCTTGATCTTTAATTCCACTCTGAACATCCTAACATGAATGTACTTTGCCAGGGTTTGAGTGAGGATCATTACATAACATCTATTTATTTACAGTCCTGTTCCCAATGTGCACAGTGCATGCATGTATTCATGGATGATTTGATTCATGTATGATTAAGTGCACAGAGTGGACATGATTATTACCTATTTGCATTGGTGTCAATCTCACACCCAGGGAAAATACAAGGCTGAAGTGTGTAATTTCTTTGGTGGTGATAGCATCACCAAACTGAACTGCAAAAACAGTCAGTAATTTCAAACAGGTTTTGCCATGCTTGAGCCAGTTTTGCAGTGTCAAGCTTTGTTTTGTTTTGTTTTTGCAAAATTAACATACAAGTAGTTTACAGTTGAGACAGGAGAAAATATTTTAACATCAAAACAATTACACACTTCACCTATAATTATTCAAATAATTTTTTTGACTCCATACTTCAGGCATCTAAGCTCTCAGTGGAATAGTGGATTGAGTTTTCACATAAACAACTGACTTTCTTTCCTGAAGCACCAGACAATCTTCAACATCTGATAAGAGGTCATTTACTGATCTAATTATAGACAGAGAGACCAGTTATAAAAGCATGAAATGAGCACATTTCTGAGTAAAATACAGACAGATAAACAGATACTGTTATCTGCTCGCAGCAACCGGTTAACCGAATGATCACAGTGTAGCTGTGGTGCATGACAAACCTCTGAGAGGGATGCTTGCATGGGGCTACTGGAGCGACTCTGGTGGGTTTGGATGGTGGGTTTGACTGTCAGCTGCTCTGGCTTGTCTCTCTTGGTTTGCTGTACTATGGGAAGTTCTGAGACCAGTGGAGATCCCTCAGATCTCTCATCACCTGCAAGCATGAGTTATAATGGAAATCAATGACTGAATGAATTAAGTGAATCACTGAACAATAGGATGGATCTGAACAAATGGATTTAAATAAGGCTGTGGAAAAAATAACTTTAGGCAGATGAGAAGGCAATTAAATTAAATAGATTTATTTAAAACGAAAATTATTTAAAATACTGATAATAATGATTGTTAGTAGTAGTACTATTCTTTTAGTATTTAAGAATAGAGTGCTCAAAATAGATCATCTTTGCAGCACTCTATTTACTAAAAATATTATGCATTCTGAATGTTCCCCATTACAAAAAGCTATGATTTTACCATGGTGCATTAATATACAGTATGAGATAAATGCAATGTGCTGCATGAAAAAGGCTAACAAGCCAAAAAGAAGTCAGATCCAAGGCATTTTTATTTAAATTATGGGTATTTTAAGGAATGCCAGAAATTCTAGAAAGGTGTTATAAAAACTGCTCACAACATTCTGAAATGTCTGTGGTTCATGTGGGAGAAAATACACCCCCAACTGTTTGAAAAATGCTTCACTCACTTTTTTCGGCCTGGCGCTGCAGGCTGTTGTAACTGTTGCACAAGTTTTTCTCCTGAGAGTCAGTGTTGAGTGTATCCTCCACGTCTGACCCCAGGTGATATTTCTCCAGCTCTTTCGACAAAATATTGCACTGCTCACTCTGTGTCCGGCATTTCTGCTCTAAGTCTTGAACCTTGACCTTTGAGAGTCAGGGTAAGGAATATACAAGAAAGAAATACACAAACAATGAAATCAAATCATTTACATCATACATATGAATCAAAATGCATAAGAAATACACTGAAATGTAGCAGTAGTTCTCAAATGGCTTCGCTTTAGGAACTAGCAATATGCAAAATTACACCCAACAATATGCAAAATTATTAACATGACATGGCTGAAAAGAAAAACTGACAAATTTGTAAACACATATATAGCAGCAGCGTGATTACCAGCCTAAAACACTGAACAGTGGGCAAAATACTGTATTATTAGCAAAATCCCTGCTATTATACATGACTCAGCATTACATAAATTCGCGACAAAATGCTGTAAAGTTTGATTGGATGCACAGCCTGTGACAATAACAACATGTCATGGGAATTGTTTTTTCAACAATTTGATCCCTTTTTATTCTGATCTCCTAAACGATACTGAAATTAGTCGTCACACACATCTCTAGTTTTAACTTGAGAACCTTTTTTTAGAACACTGTCATGCATGAGATGCTGCAACAAAAAAAAACAAAAAAAAAAAACAGAGACACTTTTTAGTGGCAAAGGCATTAGAGGTTTAAATAACCTCTCTGTGTGTGTGCGTGTGATTAAGTGTATTATCTAACCAGACCTTAATGCTGATACAATCACACAATTTCACCAGGCCCTAGTTTCACCCCAACAACAAAAGACCTGATGCAACAGCCTGTCACAGTCAAAGGGAAACTTCCTTTTGTTTGTTAAACTCTTAACTCTTTAGCAGCAAAGATTTAGAGCCACACAGGTGAGTGTAGCTGCAGAGATACTCAAAGGACACACAATAATGCAATGATTTTAAAGGGACAGGTCACCCAAAAATGAAACGTCTGTCATTATTTACTCATCCCTCATGTTGTTTATAATGACTTAAATTTCAGTCTGTTCTTCACACAAAGCCATGACTATGGTCTAAAAAATTCAAATGCACAGTGTAAGTCACAATGACAACTTTTATGATGCTTTTATAATGTTTTTGTGTCCTATTTGAAGCTGGAAAGCCTCAATTTACTCAAATGAAAGAAAATATGAATAAATTCATCAAACATGTTTCTTTGGAAGAAAGTCAGATGGATTTGGAACGAGTAAATGATAACAAAAACATTTATTTCTGGGTGAATTATTATTTTAAAAGTTCCATGGTCCATGTTGTTTCTATGCCTCGTATGAAAAAAAATTGATATGGAAGTTTACAAAAAATCTCTGAATGAGTGAGTGTGTGTACCTGCATTTTGTCCATATGGCTCTGTTTAAACACAAAAGGAAAAAAAAATATAAATCAGAATGACAAGTTCAGAGATGAAAAATATCACAAAACAAACAAAATATTCAACTATGGAAAAAAGGATAAACTAAACGGATTGAAACAAAATTGCAAGGTTTAAAAAAACAATATTAAAGATGAGAAAAGGCACAAATTATGAGGGTTGTAAAAATAAGGAAACTCTGGAAGGACGCCCCATAAGGGACATAAGTTCGCCTCGAAAGTCAAGCTGATAGTACGTGACAAGCAGAAGCTTCTCAGAGTGGACCGACTGTCAGACATGGAGGTCTTTTATCAAACACATGAGGGATCCAGACAAGTTGCATCAGCCCCTTCTACTTTTATCAGATAATTTGGGTAGACAGGTCCTTTTTGCACGAAAGGCAGACTCTGCTGACCAAGCTAGTAGCGTAAATTAGGCTTTTCATAGTAGGATGCCATAGGACAGAAGGAAAGCAAGTAGGTTATATTTTACCACTAGCAGATGAACCACTTCTTCGTGCTCTTCTTCAGCTTCAGCCTGAACCTGAAAATAAGAGATAGCACATTTAGCGTATCTGTACAAATGCAATTCCATACACTCAAACCCTACGAACCCAAATCTCAGAAAGTAACTGCAACGTCAGTAGCACATTATAATTTCACATTGATTCCAAAAGATTTGCCAAGATATGGTTGGCAAAGCTACTTCATCTAATTTCAGACAGATTTATTGATCCCAGAGGGAAAATTCAGTATCTGAAGGGCAAAACTGTGAATCACAGTTCACAGCAGTTACTCATAAGTGAGTAAAATTACAATGAAAACTCTTTGTTTGTAGACAAATAGGAAATTGAGAGATACAGACAGGCTATGATTGCCATGCAAGTTGTATCAGCAAGTCATTTGTGCATATATGTTGTGTATGTTAGTGAGGTAAAAGCTCTGTCAAAACCCTCCCTAGGGATCTGCACTGATGCGGTGTCTGCTGTCGGCTCTAATTGCTTTGTTTGCCTGTCGCTGCTCCTTCCTGAAAGGCCGCAGACACAAAGAAAAGCAAACAGTTCTGCAGCCATGATCCTATTATGGGACTGCACTGATTTTATCCAGCCCTTCTATGCCAGAATATCTATTGCTTCCAAGTCAGAAGAATATTTCCTTATCCTTATGTCAACTTCTGCGGAAGGACTAGAAAAAAATCATGGTGTGTCATGATCACTAGATATGACATAATAAATAACAGACGAATAAGATGTTGGCGTGAGGATCCAGTTCATGAACTGAAACTGAACTGGTTCATATAGTGATCTATGCTGTGAAGAGCATTCATTTCAAACTTCTTTGTCTTGCCAAATCTAATTTCACAGCTAAAGTTTTCAAAGTTTAAAGATTTGTTATATCATAAACTAACAATTAGGGCTGAAATGATTAGTCAACATTGTTGACAATAAGAATTGTCGACAAATATTTTTGCTGTCCAATAGTCGTTTGATCTCATATGACATAATGTAAAGGCCTGCAATAACACGGTTTGACCAGTGTGACACTGTAATGCAAGACTGTAATTCAGCGCTCCAGACTGCAGTCCAATAGAAGAAGACACTCTGATGAGACGTGCAAATGAATCCAAACCAGTAGAGTGTTGTAAAGTTTACAAAACTAGAAACAAAAAATGCTGTCATGCATAAAAAAACTCTGATGTACTCACGGCAAAGTTATTTTACGTTCTTAGTTTAGAGGTAAAAACTATTTCAGTATACACAAGCAGTGGTTTACTCTTAGCGAACATACTAACACTGCTGAGAGCACAATGTAGGGTATCAGAGCGAATCAGACAATTTAAGATTCGATCAGATTGGTGTTGGAACAACCCAAGGAGCCGAATTCCACAAAGGGGCCCAAGACAACAGGATGTTCGTAAATCAGATCCTAGCGCCAACCAGTCTGAAGCAAGCCTGACCAACCAACTCTTTCAGTGAACAGCTTGCAACATTAACACAAAGAACACTTACTGATAATCCCAACTCAGAAAGGAGATTGTCAAATTTGGGGAAAGTAACCAAGATTAATGGTCAAAGACACAGCATATCATGACCATCACATGAGGAAAATCATTAGTAGAGACCTCATTGGGTGAGTTCTCCACACCCAGGACAAGGACCAGACTGAAATTCCTTCTAAAACCTTTTGACCTTTGTTCATAGAACATGTCCTTACGTTCACAGAATGGCACAGAGACTTTTACTTGTAGATGCACCAAAAATCATCTTAAAAGGACTTATAAACGAATATCAGTCCATTGCATAACTTCATAGCATGTGACCCACACATTTGTCTATAATGTTCTAATGACTCATTGTGTATGTCTTTTTAATAAGTATTGAATAGTTTGTAGGATTATATTCATGTTGGGTATGTATGAGTTCGAAAATTCATGCTTTAAAACATTTCTTCCAATCAATTCTTTGTCAAATGTATCATATTCTTGTTATAGAAATCACGTCCAAAATTATACTCTGCAAGAGCGGGAAAATTCGGACCATGTGACTGATAAGATAACGTGTTGATTTATGTATTGGGAGGAGAAACATAGCAACACCCCGAAAAAATCAGTATCTTATTGGTCAATACACCATTTGGGATGTGTCCAAAAGCCCAGTTTAAATACTCAGGACACCATTAAATTATGCTTTTAGCTTTTGCTTTTTGCCACTGCTTTTAGCCACTTTTAGTCATCACTTCAAGCCGTGCTTTTTCTTGCCTTTTTGCAGCTTTTTAGCGCTCTTTGAGTGTGCTCTGGCTTACACACCAGTTGCTCCTCCGAAATCATGAGGAGAAACGCCATCTAGTCTCATCAAACTTCTTTCTTTTATTTTAGTTTCTTTTCTTTCCGTTGAGAGTTTGATGTTCTGAGTTAAGTTTTGCCACAACGCAGTGTCTCCGAGTTCACCTCGTCTGTGACCACCTCAAAACTTCAACCAGCCCACAACTCCGCATCTTCAGCCAATGCCCAACCATTGGCTTCCCAAGATGTCACTTCAACGACTACTGAGCTTCCAGCCAATCAGCAACCTCGGGAAACCCCCTTTTGGCAACTACTACTACAAAGGGAACCCCTTCACTTAAATGATTGATGGTTGTTCAGGTCTATGCAATTGCACATATTGCTATAAACT
>JAFVLL020012741.1:0-22450 GCA_021397915.2 Tor tambroides | reverse complement strand
TATATATATATATATATATATATATATATATATATATATATATATATATAATGTATGTATGTGTATATTAGTGCTGTCAAAATTAGCACGTTAACGCAGGCGATTAATTTTTTCATTTTAACGCATTAAAAATATTTAACGCCGTTAACGCAGGGGCGGGGCTAGGGTTGGCCACCCCACTCACAACTGCTGTTTCTGTCACTTTTTTCTTGCATATTTAATCCTATTCGTCTTTTTGCAGTTTAATATTCACAGACACTATATTGTGATTTGATTTAAGTGTACTGACCTGTTTTTTATTCATCACAAATATGACAAGATTCCGTGAAATTCCGCATTATACAGTAAATTCCGTTTTTATGACTGGATTCCGTGCTTCCGTCTGCGTTTTCTGCATCGTGGAAATCATAGGGCCCTATTAATGTAGCAAATGAGTATGATAAGCTCATTGTGAGAGTAAAAGATAGGGACATTGTTTATTTACTCTATAGCATTGCGTCTTGCAACTAGGAGACAACGTAGCATTTAATCACCATTCCACAGACTCAAGCCACCACCACACTGCCGTCTATTGGACTGCAGAAAGATATTACCTTTTCAATCTGCTACGTTACTGACGGCGTATTTGCCGATACCGATATATCTGCAACAGGCTCATATCAGCCGATAAAATCGGCAAAACGATATATCAGACGGGCTCTAGTAATAAGTAAAATAAAATTTATAAATACTTTTTTTTTCAGCAAGGAAGTATTAAACTCATCAAAAGTGAGACATGTATACAGACATGTATAATGTGACAAAAGATTTCTATTTCAAATAAATGCTGTTCTTTTGAACTTCTATCTGTGAAAAATAAAATGCATCACAGTTTCTACAAAAAATATTGTGCAGCACAACTGTTTTCAACATTGATAATAATCAGAAATGTTTGTTGAGCAGCAAATCAGCATATTAGAATGATTTCTGAAGATCATGTGACACTGAAGACTGGAGTAATGATGCTGAAAATACAGCTTTGAACACAGAAATAAATTACAGTTTAACACATATTCACATAGAAAATAGCTATTTTAAATTGTAATAATATTTCACTATTTGTACTGTTTTTGATCAAATAAATGCAGACTTGATCAAAAGAGACTTCTTTCACAAACCTTTAAGTGTGTGTGTGTGTTTATTTATGGTATATGCATTTCATGTGATTCAAGATTTTGGTTGTCATCAGTTGAAGGACATTGTTGTCATCAACCTGTTGAATGTTTAAAGTCAGAAAGCTTGTTTTGCTGATTTGTCAGTCAGTAGTGTGAAGCGTCTGGTTTCATGTGAAGGTCTCTGGTCTTTAGGCTGATGACAGGAGCTCCTGTGTGTTCGTGTGAATCCGCAGGGATCGACTGGAGCAGCTGGAGCGTCAGCGGGAAAGAGAGCGCAAGCTCCGTGAGCAGCAGCAGAAAGAGCAGAGAGAGCAGCGCGAGCTGAAGGAGAGAGAGAGGAGAGCAGAGGAGCACCGCAAAGACAGAGACCTCCGCAGGGACGGTACGTCAACAGCACAGAATATGTACCCCCCAAGTGTAAATTATGACAGAAATTATATATATATATATATATATATATATATATATATATGGGCTGCATGATAAATCGAAATGAAATTGGCAAAAATCTGTGATTGTCATGCGTATCTCTCAGTGAAGCAGGGTTCCAAATGGAGCAGAGAAACTCCAAATACACCCCGCAGAAGAAACCCAGGAGATCCCTATAGTGCTAGCTGAATAAACAGAAGATTTAGCCTAACTGCTTTCATTGATTCAGCATGACTAATAAACACAGGACTATGAAAATATATGATTTATCTGAGTTCTCATTATTATAATTTTCATTATAATAAAGTATATTTATAATGCAATGCCTTTATCACTGCTTAAAATACTATATGTTGCAAAGCCACATCTCACAGAAGGATTTATTTCAAACACTCGACTGACGTTATGAAGTGAGTTTGGAGTAAAAACATGTTATTAAATGTGGTATTTTCACATGCTTTCAGATGGAGCAGCATTTACTACACAGAGATGTAGTTCACTGAGAAGCTACACAAACAACTTTATTATGAAATTGTGCTGCAATAATATCGATGAAATGCGATTATGAACGTGGTTTTGAGTAACCTGTCAGTGAACTACGGCTCTGTGTAGTAAATGCTGCTCCATCTGAAAGCAGGTGATGGAGATTTACTACTGATCACAGAACCGGCTTTACTGACGTGATGCGCATGAATATCGCATGCAGTTTATATGAAGAGTTCATTTGCAAAAACCGATAAATGCCACTTTAAAAAAAAAAGAAGAGCTGATTGCCGTGCATTATTCTCCACATATAGCGCGATCTGAACCCTAAACACATTTTGTGAAAAAAGCCGGTATTGTCCACTTTCAAGGCATCACGAGTTCACGTTTTACTGCAGAAGCTGACAAGCGCCCTTGTTGTTTTTGAACATAAGCCGATAAGTCCATTTTAGTGAATCAGCGCACTGTATTCAGGTCAGGTGACAAGGCTACTTTCACTTTTAAAAGACTTGCTAGCTGAGAGAAGTTTCATCAAAGCTGACTAAAAGTGATCGAGGATGGATAATTTCAATGAACTTGATGAACCTGTGATGATATCTTCAGGGAGTAAAAGGAAAATAAAGGCTGAAAGTTTTCATGGATCCTTGCGAAAGCAGCGTGTTACAATGCTGAGGGAAAAGCTCTGTGTATTGCGTGTAATCACGTCCATAAATATATGATCACAAAAATAACAACGTTTGTCAGACATCTACATTATCATCTGAGGAGATTACAAAGATTAAACCAGTGTTTTTTTAAAACTCTAAAACATGAAATGTGGAGTTATCTGCTTTTGCTATAAAACAAACTTTTAATATGTAAAAAAACATACTTTCAATGAACTTTAATTTTGTAAATTACCTGTATTTGTTTAAGTTATTATTACTTAATCAAAACAACGCAACTGCAGTTTGATTGATATTACTTGGAATGCACAATAAAAAAAAAACGTGATTTCTGAAAAATAAAAATGGAGTTAGCGGTTTTGCAAATGAACTCTTCATTCATTAATATATATATATATATATATATATATATAAAATGTACTATTGTATAGTGGAATGTCCTTTTCAAGGTAGTAATAACAATAATATAGTTTAAGGGAATTTGCACAGTTTAAACCGTAATTTCTGATGTGCAGGCACTATTTACCAAAAATAGAAGAATTGTTACATTTTCATCTAATTAAATTGTTAATGTCTTATGCCTTTATTTCATTGCCACTGTTTTTGGAATAAATTTATATTAATCATATATATGTATTAAATCATAAATATGTGAAAGATTAAAACAGATCAAATGAAAAAAACATTCCACAGGCCCCATTGTTGTCAACATTTTATTAAATTGTTGAAGTTTTATGAATTCAATTGATTAGATATCCATTTTGGTTATTTACATTTAATTAAACCATTAAAAATGGAATCCAGAACAAACAAAATAAAATTCCTAAGGCTCCGCAGGACTAATGCCCCGCTGACTGTGTTTCAGGGCCTGTGTCTCATTACAGAGGAGCTCCTGCAGACGAGTATGCAGATAAAGTGCGCTCGCGTCACCGCAGCCGCAGCCCTGCTCGCCAGCAGAGAGAGCCCAAAGCAGAGAGCAGCGAACAACGCCGAGCAGGTGTCTTCCTCTTCTACATACACCAGCACTACACTTCACGTCTAATACATCTGCCTGATTTCTCTTTGTTACCTTGAGTCTTAAGAATGCACAATATATTTCTGTCAGTTTCTTCACTTTAAACCAAACTTTTATTTTGACAGGTTGTCGTGAGGAACTTGCAGCTTCTGTGAATGTGATAATGATGGTCGTTTTCTCAAATTAAACGGCAAAATGCTAATGAAGTGACTCTCAGAGCAGCTGGAGATGATATTCATGTGTTCATATCGTCATATAGTGAGACTGCAGAGGCTGAAAACAGCGCTTTAGTATGTGTGTAGTATCAAAATCCGCCATTCATTCATTGTGGAAATCATGGCGCCTTATGTGTGAAGCATTTCACCTGAGCATTGCACATCACGCATATTGCTTTGTTCTTGGTTCTTGTCAACAGTATCTCCGCCATGATGAGCACTGAATGAATGACAGGCTTTCCGTTGTAACATCGCGCAAGAGGGTGACATCTAGTGGAGAAGACTAATGATAAGGTTCACATTAATCAGATCTTGTGTTAAATGTTTGCTGAAATAAATACCGGGAAAAAAATCAATTCATGGCTTTTGAAAATCGATATTGAGTCAACGTCATTTTAAAAAACGATTAATCGAAAAATCTATTTTTTTGCCCAGCCCTATTCTGCATGTCACATTTATTTGAAAGGCACATTTCCTAAAAACATTTACAGAACATTCATGTTTAAATGTTACAGAGTCCTAATGTCCTTATAGTTGAGTTTTGAGCTTCTGCTGTTTCCTGATTATCACTGTGAATCTGCTTTGACACAACCTGCATTGTATAAAGCGCTGTACAAATAAAGGTGACATAACTCATTGTTTTATTTGTGTTTGCAGTGCGGGAGGTTAAGATGGATGATAAAAACCCCCTGTCTGAACTACAGGACATCAGTGACAGTGAGAGGAAGACCAGCACACCAGAGTCATCAATGGGTACATCTCTCTCTCTCTCTGTGTGTGTGTGTGTGTGTGTGTGTGTGTGTGAGAGAGAGAGATGCAGGTTGACTCTGTGTTTGTTTTGCCAGGCTCTGGGTCTGAGGATGAAGAAGGTGAGGAAAATGATGAAGAAGAGTCCAGCAGTCAGAGTGAGGGAGAGGAAGAGGGCGAGTCAGGATCAGACTCTGAGGGGTCAGAACACAGCGAAGGTTAGTACACACACACTCACACACACGCGCTTCTGCTATAGGTCAGTTTTTTTTTTTTTATGTTTGTCTCTGTGGTTTTGTGCAACGAAACAACCAAAAACTGTCCCACAGCATCTTGCCATGCCGTCATTTATCTTGCTGGTCATCTGGTTAGATAAATAAAAAGGCTTCAAATCATGGAATGACCAGTGTTATGTTCTAGTCAGGTCACCATTATTTCTCTAGTGCTTTATAGTGTCAAAGCAGCTTCACACAGAGAAACAGGAAAATAACAGAATAAATGATGCAAAACTAATCAAATTCTGCTGTAAAGCAGCTCTAACAAGACAGTAGTGTCAATGTTCAGCTCCAGTCAGTTTGTGTTGATTCAGGTCAGTTCAATAACAGTTCTCAGGACTGGTTCTCCTCTGGTCTAAGCAAACAAACACAGGGTTGTTTATGACGCTGCATCGTAAGTTGTAGTCTGTCCAGCAGGTTGAATCATGAGGTAGAGCTGCCGTTTAGCCAGTAGCAGATGACCATGAACCAAAAGACACAGAGCCAGTGGTTCAACTAAGTCCTCCTTTTACTCTCAGAAACTTCAGTAACACACAAAATAGAGCACAAGCACCAGCACGACTTCACAACAGAGCTGCACATGATATTTAACACCACAGATTGCAAACAGAATGCAATTGGTTAACAACCACAACAACCAGTCTCATCCGGCTGACTTAGTATCAACTGGACAGAAGGGAACTTCTGCAGCGCTGTTGGGAATGATATTTGATTTCCATTGTGTTCGGCTGTTATTTCAGCTGAAGGTGGCTGATTTGAGTAATAAATGTATTTTCTTCTTTTTATATTCAGTTGTATATATGTATTGGTTATCCATGCAAATCAGGGTCAGAAATGTACAGGTGCTTCAGGCAAAAATGCCACAAATTCTATAATAAAATATAAAATGCCTGTCCACTGTTTTTGACATGGTTAACCACCAGATCCTCCTGTCAACCCTATTGAGAAAGAAACCACTCCAGTGGTTTGTCTTACCTCTCAGATAGGTCCTTCAAGGTATCTTGGAGAGATGAGGTGTCCAGGTCGCAACATCTAACTACTGGTGTGCCTCAGGGCTCAGTTCTTGGACCACTTCTCTTCTCTGTCTACATGACATCACTAGGTTCTGTCATTCAGAAACATGGCTTTTCATATCACTGCTATGCTGATGACACTCAACTCTACCTCTCATTCCATCCTGATGATCTGACGATAGCTGCTCGCATCTCAGCTTGTCTAACAGACATTTCTTGCTGGATGAAGGACCATCACCTTCAACTCAACCTAGCTAAGACAGAACTGCTTGTGGTTCCATCAAACCCATCACTTCATCACAATTTCACCTTCCAGTTAGGCTCATCAACCATAACTCCTTCAAAAACAGCCAGAAACCTTGGATTTGTGATTGATCGATCAGCTGACTTTCTCAGACCACATTGCTAAAACTGCCTAGTCCTGCAGATTTGCTTTATTCAACATCAAGAAGATCAGGCCCTTTCTTTTGGAACATGCTTCACAACTCCTTGTTCAAGCTCTTGTTCTGTCCAGGCTGGACTATTGCAATGCTCTCTTGGCAGGTCTTCCAGCCAGTTCTATCAAACCTCTACAATTAATCCAGAACGTGGCAACAAGATTAGTCTTTAATGAGCCGAAAGAACACACATCACACCTCTGTTCATGAATTTGCACTGGCTACCAATAGCTGCTTGCATAAAATTCAATGCCTTAAAGCCACAACAAGTAAGATGTTTTTATTAAAATATCCAAAAACCACTAGAACAGTGTTATATATTTTGCTTATTTGTGTACTTACATTATCCCAAATGTTTTGAAGAATGTTTAAATCCCATAGACACTTTAATGTTATGCATTTTATTTGACAGCACAGAGTAGCATTATAACAAAACTTTCAACACACTCAAATGTATCTAGTATGATAAAACAGCGCTGTTTTACCCCACATATGCACGACCAGAAGAAGCGGAAGTGGTCGACTGTGGCATAATAAAAGCTCCGCTGCTTTCGAGCCGTGTATCGCGCTCGTCCTTCGTTAGCAATCGCTCCAGCGTCCTCGTTTCGCTTCCACGACTTTCAGCCCCACCCTGCTTCATACTACAGTGACCTTAAGTCTTTAATATTAGCATTACATGCATAACATGCATTAGCATAACATTAGCTCATCCATGGACATGATTGCATCGCCTGTGGGGATGAAGACAACAACTCCCATGATTCCACACACAATCATGGCATCATCAAACTATGCCTTAGTTTCTCTGTTTGTTTTGAATATGTGCCCTCTAGCGGCAAAAACTTAACTGTGCCTTTTAATGTTTGCCAACAAAACCACCACTGGCTCTGCACCCTTTTACCTAAATTCATTACCTTAGACTTATGTGCCTCTAGAAGCTTGCGTTCTGCAAGTGAACGGTGCATTATTGTTCATCCCAAAGAGGCACAAAATCACTTTCACAGACTTTTTAATTAAATGTTTCGTCCTGGTGGAATGACCTGCCCAACTCAATCCCAGCAGCTGAATCCTTAGCCATCTTCAAGAAACTGCTAAAAACACATCTCTAACTCTAGCACTCTCTATTCTAATTCTATTTTTATCAATTTGTTTTTGTTTTTTTAATTAAAAAAAAAAAAAAAAAACACTTTACCCTCTACACTTGTACTCTCTATTCGTTCTCTAACTGCTTGTTTTCTTTAAAAAAGATACTCTAACAATAGCTTTCTCTATTATTTTTCTATTCTATCTACTTGTTTTCTTATTTATTATAAAAAAATGACCCTCTGACACTAGCATTCTCTATTTATATATATATATATATATATATATATATATGTGTGTATATATATGTGTGTGTGTGAATAAATAAATAATAAAAAACCTTGCTACATGTACTGCGTTAGGCTAACTGAGGCTTGTCATAGCACTTGCATATTATTGCTCTTTTGTTGTTGTTTTTTTGGCGTTTTATGCCTGCTCTTTTGTTGAATCTGATTGCTTCTGTTGTCCTCATTTGTAAGTCGCTTTGGATCAAAGTGTCTGCTAAATGACTAAATGTAAATTTAAAATGAACAAAAATGCCCCCCAAATTCAAGATATGGGCCAAAAAATGCCTCTGCACAATTAAACTGAATCTGCTATGGCTGTTGTGGTTCAAGTGAAATGTAAAAGTGAGCGAATAGTGATTGCGGCATTACCTTTAGATCTGCTCACACTGAATTGTGAGGTTTTATGCATTGTTTTTTTTGCAGTGTTGAGCATTATAACCATCACACTTGTATTTATTAAGTGCATGAATTATGTAATTTGTGTTCATATTTTATCTTGCTTAGGTGCCGTGAGTGATGAAGAGCAGTCCGAAGAGGAAGAAGAGGACAGAGAGAATGGAAACCACATTCCTCCCAGTGAGCATTTGCTTTGATATGATATTTTAGTGTTGTCAAATATCTTTCACATTAGTCTGGTTGTGTTGTGTCGTGTTGCTGTGACAGTTCCAGAGTCCCGGTTTGATCATGACTCCGAGGTGAGCGCTGAGGAAGAGGAAGAGGAGGGCGCTGAGGAGGCAGTAGACGTCACCCCACAGTCTCCCTCTCATTCAGCCACTCCAGAAGACAACTACGTCCCCAAATCACCGCCCATCTCACCCGTAGAGCTGAAGAAAGAGCTGCCCAAATACCTGCCGGCTTTACAGGTACACCTGTCTGCTTACTAGGGAGGCAACAATACAGTTAGTCCAAGGTTCAATACGTACCTCGGTTTTTAACCACGGTTTTCATTTCGATTCGGTTCTGATAGCTTGGGAGTGTTTTTTGCAACAAATTAACAACAAAAAAACTCCTGTAAACCTCTGTACACTGGAAAAAGCATGGATTATTATGTCTGCTTAACATTTCTTTTGAGAGAGGTTTTTTGTTTTTCTCAGATTTTTACCCAAAATAGGTAAAATCGGCCATTGAGTACTATAAACATATGTAATGTTTCATTCTTACTGGATGCCAGAGGGCGCCCTTGTGCAGAAAATCCACATATGCCTCACAGAAGTAACACTGATTACGTTCCAGGAAATCCCTAATATGGATAAAGACATCGCTATTGCTGTAACTGAATAAAAAGAAATAACGTTAAACATTTTGAATGACAAAATGTAAGGACAATAAACACTCGCCTGCGACAATATATGGTTTACCTGTGTTCTTCAAGCCATCACTGGTGTTTTCATAATGATTAAGTATATTTGTAAGCCATTTCTAATCGACATATATTTTATCTTGTAATAAAGGCTATTTTCTGCCTCATTCTGTAATATGAAGCCACATCAGATCACAAAAGGAAGTTATTTCAAACACTTGACTAATGTGAAGTAAAAACAAGTTATGTTCTCTTTTGTTGGACAACAGGTTTAGAAAGGCTTATCATTGCATGCCATTACAAGGGAAGATGCTCATCATCTCCTCATCTCAGCACGTGAACTCACGGACATACACACACACACACACACACACACACACACACACAGCCAATTCTGAGAGAAATAAAACACACGGATATTTAAACGCAAAACCGAAAAACTGCAATTCACAAGCGTGTATTGAACTGTGGATGTCGTACTGAATGGTTCGATGTTATATTGAGAATTGTGACATCCCTACTGCTTGCGCGATCAGTCCAGCGCAGGTGTGTGACCTGATGTCCCGCTGTGTGTAGGGCTGCCGGAGCGTGGAGGAGTTCCAGTGCTTGAACCGCATTGAAGAAGGCACTTACGGCGTCGTCTACAGAGCCAAAGACAAGAAGACGGATGAAATCGTGGCCCTGAAACGACTGAAGATGGAGAAAGAGAAGGAGGGCTTTCCCATCACCTCCCTCAGAGAGATCAACACCATCTTGAAGGCCCAGCACCCCAACATCGTCACCGTCCGGGTCAGAAACACTCCAGCCTCTACTGTAAACCCACAGCTGTGTAAAAGTATCTCTGGTCTGGGTTTCTGCAAAGTTTTAATTTGCCCTTCCACAATTTAAGGCCTTAGAAAGAGCAGAAAGTCTGAAATTCATAAAGTCAGGGCATTAAATGTTGCATGCATTGCAAGCATGATTATTTCAAAAATTGAATGAAGTGAGTTTATGCTTAACAAATATCTGTCAGTGGGGTATTATGAAAATTTCCCTTTAAATTAAGCCAATTTTTCTGAAACCATTGGCAGATATTTGTTCTTGTTTTAATCATAAACATAATTTGATCAGTTTCTCAGAAAACAAGACATGTCCTTTTGCTTCTCAAGTGAATGTATGTTGATTTAATTTTGCACTGCATGCAACATGCAACTTTTGAAAATAATACATTTTTAATTGGTTAAAAAGTAATATAGATCTGTTGCAAGTTGTGTTTTCATTGCTAATACAAGACATTTACATTTAGAGACCATACTGATTCTTGTATTCCCTTCAGTTTATTCCATACATTTTCTTTATTTGGTCTTAAAATCTTAAATTCATAAAACCTGCAGAAACGCTGACGATGCGCATTTCACTTTTGGTGGGTTTAATTATTTAATAGCTTATACATGCTTAACACCTTCTTTGAAGTGAACACTAATTATTTTAGATGTTATCCTGTTATAATGAACAGGATTTTTTAATGGTTTCCCATTAATGGTGTTTCGAATGTCGCTGAATCTCTCCTTCATGTGCTTTCTGCCTGCTTTAGGAGATCGTCGTGGGCAGTAATATGGATAAAATCTACATTGTGATGAATTATGTGGAGCATGACCTGAAGAGTCTAATGGAGACCATGAAGCAGCCCTTCCTGCCCGGTACGACCCTGACCGCACTAAAGCATGCTGAATAATTAATCTTTGCCATGGTGAGGCGCTTCACTGGGATCACTTCTGTTTCCTGTGCAGGTGAAGTCAAAACACTGATGATCCAGCTGCTGAGAGGCGTCCGTCATCTCCACGATAACTGGATCCTCCATCGGGACCTCAAGACCTCCAACCTGCTGCTGAGTCACAAAGGCATTCTAAAGGTCAGTCGTCATCCGCTGAAGTCACGGGTTACACACAGCAGCTTGTTTGTATACTCAGCTGCGCAGTGTGTTATATGTGTAGAGACAGAGCGACATGCGTCATAATCTGAAAACCACGCCCACCGGGGGGAAAAACCATCCAACGCTCTCCATTGACTTTTTATTGCGGGAAGCTGTCTCCTTGTCCTTTCTGACTTGTAACAAAAAACAGAGCAATGTCTAAAAGCTGCTCTGTGATGAGGTGTACAGCAAACAAGCTATAAAACCCAGAACTATGTTTTTATAAGCTGTCGACGAGCGTTTAAGGTCACAAATGTAGAGCGCACCTTGTCATATTACTCTGAGAACTGCACCCACTGGAGGGAACCATTCATTATTTTTAACCATGCCAAAGTATTATTTCACCACCTGATGTGAACCTGAGAGGAGGAGATATATTAAGAAACTAAATTTTATTGGTCTATGTCAGTGCCCCTTTTCCTTACCTTCTTTTTGTTTGAGAAATGATCCAGCTGAATGGCCCAATGTGAAATACCCTAACATTTACATCTATGTGTGTCCTAAAACGCTCGTTTTTGGGGTCGACAGCTTATAAAAACGTAGTTCTGGGTTTTTTGGCTTGTTTGCTGTACACCTGGTCACACAGTGGGCGTGGCCTAAATGCGCTCTGTCTCTATTGCTCTAGTAGTAGTGTTCTTTAATGATGTGTGATTTGGAATATTAACTAAGATGTGACTGTGTTTTGTAGATTGGAGACTTTGGTTTGGCTCGAGAGTATGGCTCTCCGCTCAAGCCCTACACACCTGTGGTGGTCACACTGTGGTACCGCTCACCTGATCTGCTGCTGGGGGCAAAGGTCAGTGGACAACACTGGCATGATGTTTGTGGAGCCAGTGTTCAGGCACTCAAAAATAATCATTCTGAAGAAGTGTTCATTTGTGTACAGATTAGAGGTGTGCGATATATCATCTATTTTAACAATGTGTGATCTAACATTATCAAATATATCGCAAAAACCAGACAAAAACACACCCAGAGTGTGCGCACATGCACATGATGTAGATAAGACTACTGCATTCAGAGTTCACGCATTCACTGTGTGATTCAGTCATTAAAATACTCCTCCAAATTCAAGATATGGGGCGAAAATGCACTTGTATGACTGTTATGTCTTTTATATTTATATCATCTGATATAGTTCATATCACACGAAGAGTGCAGTTTTTCTCCAAATATCAGCACGATTGCAAGTGTGCTATTGATTTTATACAACAGTTCAAAAAAAACAAGTTAATATGAAGCGACTTTATAAGACACAAATTAGACACAAATTCCTGTTTTTGCTGTTTCACCAATGAAAATAGTTTCAAACAAAGCCACAGCAGAACTGTTTTGCGTCTCTGAGCGACACATGATGGTGTTTCGTTACTGAATCGATCAGCCGTTTGAATGAATCAGTTGAATCAATGACTCACTCAAAAAAAAATTGGCCTTATAAATGTTAAAATTCCCATAAAAGGTAAAAATCTATCAGTCAGTCAAATCTGAAGCCGCCCATAGGAACGTGTTGTGACAGCAACATCTCAGATGGCAGATAAAAGAAAATGAAGTCGAAATTGTGAAGTCGTGGCCTAATGGATAGAGAGTCGGACTTGTAACCCAAAGGTCGTGGGTTCGAGTCTCAGGTCCAGCAGGGATTGTAGGTGGGGGGAGTGAATAACCAGCACTCTCTCCACCCTCAATACCATGACTGAGGTGAGACCCTTGAGCAAGGCACCGAACCCCCAACTGCTCCACGGGCGCTGCAGCATTGGCTGCCCACTGCTCCGGGGGTGTGTTCACAGTGTGTTTGTGTGTGTGTTCACTTCTCACTGCTGTGTGTGTGCACTTGGATGGGTTAAATGCAGAGCACAAATTCCATACTTGGCCGTATGTCACGTCACTTTCACTTTTCTTTCTTTTCACTTTAAATGAAAAATCATTACAAAAAAATCATTTAAATCATTACAAAAGTGCACATCAAATACATTGAACACGGAAGCTCAAACATGTGTGACACGCTAGAACAGACCTCACTTTTTCTCACTTTTCTAACTCTAGCACTCTCTGTTCTAATTCTTTTATCTGTTTTCTTTATTTAAAAAAAAAAAACATGACCCTTTAAATATACTGTACCGTACCGCTCGGTGGAAACGAGCCATAACACTAGCTTTCTCTTATTTTTTTTTTTCTATTCTATCTGTTTTCTTTTTATCTGTTATATAATTAACAAAACAAATGTGTACTGCATTAAGCTAACTGAGACTTGTCATAGCTCTTACATATCATTGCTCTCTTGTTGATTCTGATTGCTTCTGTTGTCCTCATTTGTAAGTCGCTTTGGATAAAAGCATCTGCTAAATGACTAAATGTCAAACTGGTGATACTGGTGGACGGTTGATCTTGCTCGTGCTCTGTTGAAGTTGTAGCTCACTGGGCTGTCGATAACCTCAAGTGTTTTGCAGTCATGTCAGCCTGTTTGAGTCATGCTCGTGTTTCCTCCTCTCAGGAATACTCCACAGCTGTGGACATGTGGTCAGTCGGCTGTATATTTGGAGAACTCCTCACACAGAAACCTTTATTCCCTGGCAAATCAGAGATTGATCAAATCAACAAAGTTTTTAAGGTATGCTTCATCACATCCTGAATGCCTTGAGTCAAGTAAACTTTGTTTTTTTATTCATTCTGATAAGCAATATTATCAGCTCATCAGGAGGAATCACTTCAAGTCCATTACTCATTTACAGATCTTTCCATAGTTTTTGGAGCAGAAATGTCAGCCCGTGTATCTATTCCATTATAGATGCAAACACGAAATGCTGTCCGTCTTGTATAGTATGCCATATATCGGATTAGTGCAGCCCAGACCTACTATGTTTAATGGGTGCCCAGATGGTGCAGTATATACAGTTATTGAATGCTTGAACCTAAGAGTGAATTCATTTTAAAGTCATATTAAAGTGATGAGTTTAGCTGTGTGCAGATGGATAATCGATGTCTGTCAGTGTCAGTGAGGACTGTGGTATCGACCCAGCTTTTGACCTGATTATAAGAGCCAGTACTGGCATGAACCAATCAAAACTGCTCCTGTGAGAAGCTTGTTTTATGCTG
Source organism: Tor tambroides (assembly GCA_021397915.2). NCBI lineage: Eukaryota > Metazoa > Chordata > Actinopteri > Cypriniformes > Cyprinidae > Tor > Tor tambroides. Next base: position 8,306 of record JAFVLL020012741.1, on the reverse strand, counting down.
TTGATACTTTTGAAAAGGTTTTTAATCAAGTAAATCCAAATATAGTTTTAAGTTTTTAAATAAAATGACTCTTAAACGTCTTAGTTTTAATATGAATAACTAAACCTGGCTCTCACCTGGAACAAAGCCATAGAAGCTGACATGGTTTTAAAAAAGAGAAAAAAATTCATGTAGTAGAAGTATGCGGAAGTTATGCAAAATGATATCCGGCCTAATAGGGTGCGTTTACACTAGCACAAAAAATCAGATTTTTTTTTTTTAAATCACATTCAGCACTGATCAGATATTGTTGCATATGTGTAACACAATAATCTGCACAAGATCCATTTTTTTTAGCATCCGTCCTGAGCCACTTCCAAATGTGGTTTTAAATCTGAAACACATCCGACACATGTATCCATTTCCCGCGGGAATTCCAAGACATCACAATGCGAGGGTGACATGTTTGCCCACAAAGTCCTTTTTTTAATGCCAAATTATGAAGCAGATGTAGCTTGTATGCACTCGTACAAAACTCAGCTTCTTTATTTAGGTGGAAACTTTATGTAGAGAAGCGATTGCGCACACAGAAACATTCAGCAGCACAGAAACTTGTTTTGAGCTGCTGTCTCAAGAATTTTATGAATGAAATATCTTTGCTACTAAAAGCTACATTATATTTTTCAGCAAGGTGATCATGTCAGAACAAAAATAGAATAATGAACTAATTAGAAGTATAATACGGTCTCTTTAAACATTGAATGTACTAGAGTACATGACATGGCCTTGGGTTTTGATTTTTCACTGTTCACCGTCTCTCTTCCTGTGTGTGTGTGTGTGTGTGTGTGTGTGTGTGTGTGTGTGTGTGTGTGTAGGACTTGGGCTCTCCCAGTGAGAAGATCTGGCCGGGATACAGCGAGCTGCCTGCGGTGAAGAAGATGACTTTCACAGAATATCCCTACAACAACCTGCGCAAGCGCTTCGGAGCGCTGCTGTCCGACCAGGGCTTTGACCTCATGAACAAGTAAGAGCTCACACAGTGATTTTAATTCAATTTTATATTTACCAGAAATATTTCTGTTTTTATTTACATGTAAAGTTCTCTTCACCAGTTCAATTTGCAAGTAGCCGGTAATCAGACCTTTATAATGTAATGCACTTTTGCTTGAATACGATTTTATATGATGCAAAACATTTACTGATTGTTAGTCAACATCAGTGATGCTTTCAAGACTGGCACGGGTCATTGTGAGCAGCTCATCTCTGTCATCCAGCCAGCTAACATTACACTGGTCATAAATCTGCTGAATTGTAGAATACATTGCAGAAAATCAAACCTTTGCGAGGTATGAAAGCGTTGAGCAACACGTGGCCGTCCTGTTAACCGGCCTGAAACTCATTATTATTCACAGACTGCAAGTGCCTGTGTTTTGGTTGCCGTTGTTTTGCTGAAGTCCTGCATCAGTGCAGAAACAGCTGCTTCACATTATGAAACACTGGAGCTAAAAACGAAAGGCTCAGAACAGTGATACGTTATAAATGTGATTGAAAGCGTTTGAGGTTGTTGTGAAAAACCAGTAATGCGTCCCTGTGACCACATGTGTCTTTTATGAGGGTTAGGCACCAAGATCACATGACTTTTATATAATGGTATTATGTAAAATATAAATAAAATATTGTTTAATTTTTTTTTTTTTAACTGCAGTTGGTTGGAAAGACACATTTAACTTTTGTTCTGGAAACCTGAAGCATTTCTGGATATTTACAAACCTCGTCATTGAGCCTGTGGAACATCAGCAGCAGTGCGATTGAACGTGAATCATTCATGTGGAAATAAACAGCCATCGATCTGAACGTCGCTACAAGATGTTTGTTTGCTTTCAGACGTTTCTGGCTTTCAGTTTCTTTCTCAAGTTGAAATCTCTGAAGGGGTTCCTGTTTCCAAAGTTTAAGAGGCCCTGATGGAAGGGATGCTAATGCGCACAGACAGCCCTGAAAGGTCACGTCCCTCCTGAAAGCCCCATCACAGCCTGGCTGCAAATATCACATTCATATGAGAGAGCAGCCGAGGAAATGGGACACAGAGAGGAGTCGAAAGAGGAAAGACTCAGATCTGGAGAAATGTGTCTCTGCATCAGTGTCTCAGCAATGGATGCTCTGCAGTGAATGGGTGCCGTCAGAATGAGAGCTGATAAAAACATCACAATCCACAGCACTCCAGTCCATCAGTTAACATCTGGAGAAGACAAAAGCTGAAACTAATCCATCATTAAGATGTTTTTAACTAAAATACCATAGAGTTCATAATCCATAATAACTCTTCCTCCAGTGAAAAAGTGTTCTGGTGTGAATCAGGAGAGAGATCTGCACAGATCAAGCAGCGTTTACAAGACAAAACAGCTCTAAAGAAATATGTGGCTGGATTTTGATGAGAGAGACAACAGGAGATGCACTTTTTCACTGGAGGAAGTGTTTTTAGGAATTATTTTAGCCAGAAGCAACAGTTTGGCATTAAAAATGTCTTAATGCTGGGTTTGGTACTTACAAACATGCAGCTTTTCACTTCACAAGACATTAATTGGCAAAAACAACTATTACCATTATGTACATTGAGTCAGTTTAAAAGGCTCATGAAACACCAAACTACTTTTTCAGCAGAGGTGTTTGTGTTGCACATCATAGAAGACAATGTTAGCACCCTTTAATTTTAATTGTTGGAGAGATCCAGTTAATTTTGAGGGGTTTTTTTTGCGCTATTTTTATCTTCCGGGTTTAAAATCTACATTGTGTTGATGTCACAGTTTGTGACGTGGCAGAGGACTATAGTACTTCGATGACGTGTCGGTGTCTCATTATTCATGAGACTGCGTGTTCTTATCCTACGAGAAGACGCTTCGCTTAATTATTGACAATAGCGTGTGTTGATTTCCTATGACAGACGCTTCAGACTGTGAGATTGTGTATATTAAGTGAGAGATGCACTTTCATGGATCAAAGGAGGGTGTCTGTTTTTGCTTTGTAAGAGTTCGGCACAAACGCAATTCATTCACCTAGTGTGTTCAACTGGTTTTTACAGCTGTATGATACAACACATTAAAAGGCTTATATAAAGGCCACAAAATTAGCCTAATAAGTTATTAAGAGGTGCGACAGCGCGTTCGTATATTTTCGATGCAGAGTGCAAGTGCAAATGGCTGTGCATTTATTTGTCTTAACAACTTTTTAACTGCTAGCAAAATGAAACTGTCTGAAACCGAAGCTGTGCGCAATGGAGATAATGAAAATATCTGAAGACCGTTATGAAATGAATGTTAAAAATATGACATGAAAACATGTCTTTGAAAACTTAAACGCATGATTAGAACACTGTTAGATTATGATTATGATGCAACAATGTTATTAAAAAAGAAGCGTCTAAAAAGGAGTAACTGCAGAGTAAAGCTGAAGAGTGACTTTATGCCAATAAACTGAAGTCTGTTCTATGACACATCCTATGGTATTAATCAGATAACTTTAAGTTATGTGCTATAGCGCGAGAGAGCTCCAGCAGTGATGTGCTTTCATAACAGCGCGCTGAAACACGGGCAAGGAAAGCAGACAGAATTTACTATAGATTTCACATCCTATAAAGTTCTCATTACAATGCTATGTGTATGGCAGATTTGTGCTGTATTTTCATCTACATTATCAAGTGATTCCTGAAATCGCCTGCACATTTTCAAAGCCATACAACAGGGATAGGCAAATTCGGTCCTGGAGGGCCGGTGTCCTGCACAGTTTAGCTCCAACCCTAATCAAACACACCTGAAGAAGCTAATCAGTGTCTTCAAGATCACTAGAAAGTTACAGGCAGGTGTGTTTGATTAGGGTTGGAGCTAAACTGTGCAGGACACCGGCCCTCCAGGACCGAATTTGCCTATCCCTGCCATACAAAATACAAAAACAATTTTAATTGAAGTATGCTTGCTGTTGAACAAATGTTGAAAAAAGCACTGCTGCATTATTATAACATTATTTTTAAAAAAGAAACATCTAAAGCAGTATGACCGTCTTAACTCGGTCAATATCAGGCATTGCATTTGAGCATGAAACTAAACTCTGGTAATATGCAGCGCATTCAGCATGTTAATAAATCTTAATTTCCCAATGCATCCTATATGTGACCCTGGAGCACAAAAGCAGTCTTAAGTAGCACAGGTATATTTGTAGCAATAGCCAACAATACATTGTATGAGTCAAAATTATCCATTTTTCTTTTATGCCAAAAATCATTAGGATATTAAGATCATGTTCCATGAAGATATTTTGTAAATTTCCTACCGTAAATATATCAAAACTTAATTTTTGATTAGTAATATGCATTGCTAAGAACTTCATTTGAACAACTTTAAAGGCGATTTTCTCAGTGTTTTGATTTTTTTTGCACCCTCAGATTCCAGATTTTCAAATATTGTCCGATCCTAACAAACCATACATAAATGGAAAGCTTATTTATTTAGCTTTCAGATGATGTATAAATCTCAATTTTGAAAAATTGATACTTATGACTGGTTTTGTGGTCCAGGGTCACACATTAGATTATTCAGATATGTATGTAGCTATAATCAGAAATCACTACATGACTTTGAAGCCATGCTTCTCTCTCTTCTCACGTCTCTGCTTTGGACTGCATGCTGTGGCCAGCTAAACAATCAGAGCTCGGGCTGCCGCCCAGGGTGCTGCTATAACCAATAACCAATCAGAAAAAAATGTATCCACGATAATCATTTTCATGATCAATCGTCGCTGTCACGGCCAAGTACTCAATTGCTGTTGCACATCCCTAGACTCTTTAACCTCACACCTTCGATTACAGTTTCTGCAGTGACACGAGACATCGACACACAGCAGCGGTTTCACATCAGTTTTTCTCACACGTCTGTTTTCTGCCTGTTCCAGATTTCTGACGTACTGCCCTGCCAAGCGGATCAGCGCCGATGAGGCACTTAAACACGAGTATTTCCGGGAGTCGCCGCTCCCCATCGAGCCCTCCATGTTCCCCACCTGGCCGGCCAAGAGCGAACAGCAGCGGGTGAAGAGAGGAACCAGCCCGCGGCCGCCAGAGGGAGGACAGGACTTCAGCCAGCTGGTACAGACACTCTTTCAACGAGAAATCAAAACCAACTCTGCTGCCTTCAATACGTGTCCCTGAATGATTCAGCAGTTCATGTTGACCTGAAGCTTTCTTAAAACTTTCAAATAAATCACAGTTCTGTCTCTGTTGACCAAAAGGAGGAGCAATTCAGCTCTTTGTCTTTTCATGTCGTCATCTTTAGCGTTATTCGGATCGGACTAGTTTCGTTTAGTTTAGGGGGTCGTTAGAGAAATTTGTGTTTTTTGTTTTCTCACACAACCTCTGTAATAATTCCAGAGCAAATTACCTACTGTTTTTCGGCAGACTCCTGCAAAGTTTTAAATCTGAAAGTGCACCATGTATAAAGTTGTTGTCTCTCAAAAGAAAGAGTTGACTCTGAATCATTGAAACGAGACGTTTTTAAAACCAATCCCAAGCCGTTTCATGCTGACTTCAAAATGAAACATTAGCATATTGCCCGCCCACTTGTTGGTCTTTTCGCGTTGGTCTGAATGAAAATGCAAATTCATTCTTTGCCACTAGGTGCAGCTTTTGGAGCGGTAAAAATAGCTGTTTCCCCGGTAACGCTGTACACAAAGCAGCACTGCGCTCACAAACACTGCTTTAAATGAAATCGACCAATCGACAAATCACCGCAGATTAGCGTCACGCAAAGGAGGGTTTTGGAAAAATTAATCGTTGAGCGAATCGTTTGGGAGTCATTGAGCAAATATGGTAAAAATAAATGCATATAAGGCAAAGAAAGTGCTTTTTGACCTTGCATGCATGCCAACCTGTTGTTGGGGACTCCCAAAACCAAAATATGAACCTTTCATTACCCATAATAGGGGCATTTTAAGACTGGCTACTGTAATATCAGCATCAGGAAAGATTAACTGGTAAGATTAACTTAGATTTGTAGTAAAACTGTGGTTATACTATGGTAATCAATCTGAATGACTATACACAATGCATGCATGAGCGTGTGATCTCTGAAACGCACAGATGTACCAAACAGACCCTCCCACCTCTGTAATAAACACGGAGATATTTGTCCCGTCTGAAATTGGTACATGACAATCGCAGACGTCAGGTGATAAGAATCGAAACTCGAACGTAGTTTAGAAAACTAGTCCCGTCTGAATAGGGCTTTTGTCTTCCTAAAACTCCTGGTTATTGTTTCTCATTCTCATCTTTCTGTTGTTCTCTTCAGGGTGATGATGATCTTAAAGAGACTGGTTTCCATTTGACCACTGCTAACCAGGGCGCCTCCAAAGCCGGTCCAGGATTCAGCTTGAAGTTCTGAGCTCCAGCGGCCAGCAGGCTTTCTTTGCGTATGTGTGACACGATGCTGAGACTCATTTAGAGAACGAGCGTCAGAGAGCAGTTCGCTGAACCTCACTGGGACACACAGACTCTGGGGAACAGTTTTTATTTTACAAGCACAGAGGACCTCCATGAAGTTCAAGTGCTTTAAATTCCTCGTGTTCATCTGAAATATAATGCATTGGTTTGTTTTGCTTGGTTTTCTTGTTCTTTTGTCCAATCTAAAAACACGCAGCAGATCAAGCATTTTCAGACCTCTTTTATTTTTTCCTCTTCATTTGCAGTTGTAGTTAGGAGTAGGATGTTGAAAACCCATTTTTGTGACATCAAATGAATATTAAAATAAATCCATTTTAAAAACATTGATGCCGTGGTCTGTCTGAATACTAGATTCTGGTTGGCTGAAAGGTGTGCATTAAAGTCACTGAATGCACAAACAGTTTGTAGTGATTTTACTTTTGCCCACCCAGGGAGGCGAGATAATGTAGTGATGGGTACTAACATCACCGATGACGTTATGATTTTCATATCACGTGCCACTTTAGGTACGGTTATAAGTAGGGCTGCACGATAAATCGAAATGAAATCGCAATCGCAATTAGGCAAAAGCTGTGATAGTCATGCACGGTTCTGTGATCAGTAGTAAATCTCCATCCGAAGGCCAGAGAAACTCCAAATACGCCCGGCAGAAGAAACCCAGGAGATCCCTATAGTGCTAGCTGAATAAACAAAAGATTTAACTGCTTTCATTGATTCAACATGACTAATAAACACACAACTATGAGAATATATGATTTATCTGAGTTCTTCTTACAATTTTCATTATAATAAAGTATATTTATAATACAGTGCCTTTATCACTGCTTAGAATACTATGAAATATATTCTTATTGTAAGAAGCCACATCATCTCACAGAAGGATTCATTTCAAACACTCGACTGACGTTATGAAGTGAGTTTGGAGTAAAAACGTTATTAAATGTGGTATTTTCACGTGCTTTCAGATGATTATTTTATTGATTTATTGATTTTTTTTTTTTTGAGTGTAGTAAATGCAGCTCCTTCTGAAAGCACATGATGGAGATTTACTGCTGATCACAGAACCGGCTTTACTGACGAGATGCGGATGACAATAGCATTCGATTAGTCGTGCAGCCGTAGTTATAAGTATATCAGATGAGCACTTCCCCCTCTCTTAGTTTGGGGCACCAGGACTTTTACCTTGTTGATATGAGAACACTCCCAACAATCATTTAGAATGATGCAAACTAAAGGGAATCGGTCAACTGATTTATCTGATTCAACACAAGATGGCGCCGCAGATGGCAGCTACTGTGCATTGCTCTTCAGTGTTTGTACTGTTTTTGTTTGTTTTTCCTGTTTTTTGTTACTCAAATACGATCAGTTTTACCAGGGATGACCTGCTAAACATTCGGCAGAACACATCACAAAATCTTTTACCGGATTTTGACTATTCGGACGTTTTGCTGGACATTGTAGTTGGCGGAGCCGTAGCTCTGGTCAAACGCTACAGGAGGCGCAGACGGGGGAAGCGAGCCGGCGCGCTCGTGAAGCTTCGTCAGCGCGGATTTCGAATGCCGTTGCCTAGCATCCATCTGGCGAATCTCCGCTCTCTACCCAACAAAACGGACGAACTCCTTCTCTCCCGGACAAACAAGGATTTTTCTAACTCTGCTGCTCTGCGTTTCACGGAAACCTGGCTGAATGGCGACATACAGGACAGCGTACTACATCTGCCTAATTTCCAGCTGATCAGAGCAGATTGGGACACGGAATCAACGGGGAAATCGTGCGGCGGCGGGACATGCTTTTACATCAATGAGAGGTGGTGTACAGATGTAACTGTGTTAAAGAAGATGTGCTGTTC
>JAFVLL020012740.1:0-31367 GCA_021397915.2 Tor tambroides | reverse complement strand
AAAAATAAAATCAATAAATTAAAAAAATTAATGAATTTAAAAAAAAAAAAAAAAAAAAAAATTACATTTTTTTCCCCCAAATCGCACAGCCCTACTGCTCATCACTGAAAACTATAGCATCAGACACTTCGATTAAACCAGTCTCTTTAGGAACTTTGTGAAGGGTAAAAATTTTGGTGGAATGAACTTTCAATGAAGGAACTGAAAATAAAAATATCTTAATTTATTGTCTAAAAGTCTTACGGGTTTGGAACAACATAAAGGTGAATAAATGACGACAATTTTCAATTAGGGTTGAACTATCAATATAAACAAAATAGCTCCTGAATGCCAATTTTATATTTAGTGTGGACAGGGTAACCGTTCACAAAACTGTATCACTAAACACCAAAAGAGCTTATATCATGAAGGAGGAATCCATACATTTGACTAAAACCTACTACACAGACCGACACCAGAACTGTAGGTTAACACTTACTTTGCGATGGTGATGTAGGCATCGGTCTTCTCTGACAGCCCGGCTGCTTCATCTTCCAGACACTCCAGAAGAGGAAGGAGGCTGGCACTAGATAGAGGCACTGCTGCCATCATCCTCACAACCTGAAAGACAGGAAAGCACATTAAAGTGATGCATACACTATTGACTACAAATAAGACAATATAATTTTTTTTAAAAAAGTTGTTTTTTTTGTTTTTTTAAAAATAAATTTCGAAACTCTTCTGCCCCTTGGACCTGTGAGACCCTAGGATGACTCCCACCTTTCACCCCCTTAAACACAGCCCTGGCTGAGTTTTGTTTAATAGTTTGCAATTAATAGTCGATTATCAAATGCTATACATAAATGTGAGAATATTTTAACTATTTTAGTGTTAACTTATATTGGTAGTGACCTGGAATCAAAGCATGCAGGACATCGTGTTCTCTCGATGCACATGAGATCTCTGATGAACAAATGTCAATAATGTCTTCCAATCAAGACCAAGAGATGTAAATTAAGTCGTCTATTTCACCTTACTAAAACATTTGGGGAGAATAAAACCTCACACGCATCTTACATGTGATGTTTAACGTTAGCTAGCCAGGTGCACGAGAGGCTAATAACAATGCGCCATCTATTATTATCAAAACTCTCTGCCAAATATCAGAATGTATTTGCTTTTAAATGCTATTTTTTACTGGTAGGTGTGCCCTAACAAGCTGAGCTGTCCGACATGCAAATATTAGACCTTAATGTCGTTTTTATCTCAAAGCTATTGTGTAATCATGTGCGTTGAGCGTACAACTTGTGGGCACAGAGATCAAAATGTGCCGTTTATTGAAACCTTTAAACCGTCGTGTATGTTTTTGCTGTGATCAATCTAATCCAACAGGAACTTTCCCTACAAAGAGTGCAGGGTTAGCGAGCTAGTTACCCTCATCATGTTACCCACCCAACCCCCTGAACACGCATCAACAGACACAACTCAAGATGTCTCACCTCGCGCCTGAGGACACGCTATCGACCACTGAAGGCGATATCATCGACACACGAGCTATATCAGAGGAATCGGGGGAGTTTATACAACAATGTTTGTAAATGATCAAGGCTACGCTGCGTCTGTCCACTCCTCACTCCCCGCGAAAATGCTGGCGCCAAACATGACGCGCTAAAAACGTCACCTTCAACCCCACGTCAACTCCGCCCTCTCATAAATTATTTATTGAATGAATTAAGATGCTTTGCCAAAATTGAATAAAAATCAAGCAAATTATTACGACTCATCGGTCATTTGTTTTGTTAGTCACATTTTACAGTAAAGTCTCATTTGTTAAATACATTAGTTAAGGTGAACTTACAACGAACAATATTTCTGCAGAGTTTATTAATATTAGTTAATTTGACTTCAACACATATCAAAACACTTATTTATAAAATCAGTTATATCTATAACATTTGTTAATGCACTTTGAACTAACGTACAAACAATCAACAATTGCATTTTTATTAACTAACGTTTACAAATATATCCAGACAATGAATAGTGAAAAAATGCTTTTATTGTTTAGCTTTTTGCAGTCTGCAAAGAATGTACATTTAAGGGCTTATGCCTTTGTCATAGCACGCAGTTCTCAACTAAGGCCTGGGACCCATTAGGGGGCCACAGAGCCTTAATAATTAAAATCTACTAAAAATGCATAGCTGTTAATCAATGTCACTATTTTTTACATTACATCTACAGGTGCATCTCAATAAATTAGAATGTCGTGGAAAAGTTCATTTATTTCAGTAATTCAACTCAAATTGTGAAACTCGTGTATTAAATAAATTCAATGCACACAGACTGAAGTAGTTTAAGTCTTTGGTTCTTTTAATTGTGATGATTTAGGCTCACATTTAACAAAAACCCACCAATTCACATCTCAACAAATTAGAATATGGTGACATGCCAATCAGCTAATCAACTCAAAACACCTGCAAAGGTTTCCTGAGCCTTCAAAATGGTCTCTCAGTTTGTCTACTAGGCTACCAATCATGGGGAAGACTGCTGATCTGACAGTTGTCCAGAAGACAATCATTGACGCCCTTCACAAGGAGGGTGAGCCACAAATATGCATTGCCAAAGAAGCTGGGTGTTCACAAAAATGTTGTATCAATCCATGTTAACAGAAAGTTGAGTGGATGGAAAAAGTGTGGAAGAAAAAGATGCACAACCAACCGAGAGAACCGCAGCCTTATGAGGATAGTCAAGCAAAATTGATTCAAGAATTTGGGTGAACTTCACAAAGAATGGACTGAGGCTTCACAAGGAATGGACTGAGGCATCAAGAGCCAGCACACACAGACCTGTCAAGGAATTTGGCTACAGTTGTCATATTCCTCTTGTTAAGCCTCCTGAACCACAGACAACCACAGAAAACAGTCAGAGGCATCTTACCTGGGCTAAGGAGAAGAAGAACTGGACTGCTGCCCAGTGGTCCAAAGTAATCTTTTCAGATTAAAGCAAGTTTTGTATTTCATTTGGAAACCAAGGTCCAGAGTCTGGAGGAAGGGTGGAGAAGCTCATAGCCCAAGTTGCATGAAGTCCAGTGTTAAGTTTCCACAGTCGTGATGATTTGGGGTGCAATGTCATCTGCTGGTGTTGGTCCATTGTGTTTTTGAAAACCAACGTCACTGCACCCGAACTTTTCCACGACATTCTAATTTGAGATGCACCTGTATATTCTAGTAATCTAAAATTGAGAAGAAGAGAATATATGTTTGTCGATATGTGCATTTTACAAGCTGAATGACTTATAGCGCTTCACTGGAAAAAGTTGGAGGCACCAAGTATAGAGAGGTGGCTTAAGGAAATGGCAATGAATATGTCACTGGAGAAAATAACATATTAAAGGCAGATGTAAGGTTTTTGAAGATGCTTGGAACCCTTTTTTATGGTTTTTTTAGAAAAAGAAAACAATAGGGATACACTTGATGAGATGATAAAAGATATGTAGGAGAAAACAGGAGGCTTTTATTTATTTTAATTTATTGTATAGTTTGATTTTTTTTTTTTTTTTATATATGTGTATGTATTTGTGTTTATGGGTACGTGTATATGTAGGTATATTGTTTTTTTTGTAACCTGTTGACTGTTGCATGTGTATGTATAAGAGCAATTATGTTGAAAGTTGGTGTTTTTGTTATTTTTTGTTATGTAGAGTTAAAAGCAATAAAGATATTTTAAAAAATGCATAGCTGTAACACATATTTCTTACTCTGAATAATTTTACATACACTGTTAAAATCTTTTTCTCATTTGTCTTTTTTCACAGCAGCAGTCAAAAACTTTGCATTAACAAATTCTGATGGTTTTTTCTGTTAGTATCATGTTACGTTTCAGTTGAACAGAGATCTGAGTTATGAAGAATGTACATAGTAACAACTTCTTTTAGGATCAAGTATACTTGTGTTTCTATAATTTCAGGCACTTTTACGTCCCAGGGGTTCAGCTTTACTAAAACAGATTTCAGCTTATTTCTTTTAGTAGTATGATGGTTACATTAAAACACTGTAATACATTAAATGCACTGTTGGACATTATTAATAGACAAATTTGTTTTATGAGAGTTTATTTTTTAAAGGTTCACAGGCCTATACAATTTGTGATTATTAATAGCTTTAATATTGCACCCTTGGTTAAAGAAATAAAAATATAAAAAAAGACAGTTGAGGGTTTGGGTGTATTAAAGAAGTGGGTTTGGTGCATTAAACATTGGTCAAGACAAGGCATCAGTGTGATTGTCAAAGAGCTGAGAGGAGTTTACAGCGATGTACTGCAGCTGAAAACCTCCACCCGTCACCGAGGAATCAGAAAGGAACTTCAGAGTCATGACGTTTCCTGTGCAAGAGATAATTTAGAAACATAGAAAGATATCATCTGAAATCTATTTAAGAAATACATTACAAATGACGTCTTGTCCAACTAAAACAAACTTTTGAAATGAAAATGAATGCAACAACATACCTGTACTTATGAAGTCTTCTGGAAGTTCATCCCCACAGTATCTATCCAGATCAGCAAATTTAAGTAATGTCAGAACTGTAAACTGAATGGTGAATAAAACAAAACATCTGTTATTTACCTTCCAACAAACCCTGAAACATCATCATAGCTGTCGTAGATCTCCAGGTAATCACTGAGGCAAGCTGCGTCTTCCTCAATGTCAAAGTCTAGGAAGTGCAAGCGGATTCGTTGGCCGTAGCGCACACGGATGTGCCAGTAGCAAATCTGCTCATCCTGGTACTCCTCTGGATAACCAGGAGAATCTAAAATCTTCTCCTGATCTGTGTGCACTCCTCCACATTCCTTTGCTGGAAAGACAGTACAAAAGGTTTACAAATTAATACATGCATAAAAATCAGTAAATTCAAACTCAAGGGGTCAGTCCTACTACACCATACAGTTTCATTAGTTTGAATCACATTTCATCTCTTCATCTCTCCATGTGGAAATGAGTATCAGAAGTATAAAATTGAGTCAAAGGAATATGAGCACTATGCTTATGCAGAAAATGACAAATCCAAACTCTGTCTGTGGTTTGAGTGGGTGCTCAGTGACACACACATCTGGTGCCCGGCCCTCAATGCGGTAGTGACTGGATACTATATAGAAAACTAAATTTATACTATAAATTATTATTATTATTTTTAAAATAGTACAACCCACCCTCTTTGCACTGTATTGCACTGAACATCTATCTATTGCAATATCAGAACTAAACTTTGAGGCAACTAATATTTAAAATAAACTTTTCTATGTGACTGCTTAATATGTGATTTACTTTGGATATCAAATCTCTTATTTAAAAGTAAGACAGAAAAATGTGATCAAAAATGTCCACATCAACATCACTCAACCTGAAAGTCTGAGTTCACTATTTACTCTTTGACTCCTCTTTGAGATCACTGTTGACTCAAGTTCTCCATAAGGAGAATTTCTTTCACTAGCTCATTACAAATCCGGGGAAAAGAGTCAGTCACAAACTCAGCTGGGTCTCTGGTAATGCATTACCACACCTTGTAAAACTTCATGGGGCTTCGTTTAGATTATTCACGCTGTGAAACATCTTCCATATTCATACAAGAGAAAAGAGCCAGAGAAAACAAGCAGCCATTTTCCAAGAAATGTGTTATGCATTTGTTCTCTGCACGTTTGTTTTGACCACTCCACATCTAAGATATTTTTTCTACATGTAACTTATGAAATAATGTCCTGTGTATTTCTGTCCATCTGTCATTGTGTGTAATAAAACAGCCATCACTTTTTTCTCCAACATTTAGTCATGGTTGTCTTTGTCTTTGTCCACCCTTACAGTTTAGAGACCAATGAGTGCCTGAATTATGAAATTATAAAGTAATCAATCTATACTACAACACTAATTCTGTTATGTTAGTCAATTCACTCTGGAGAGCTTTCAAAGAAAATATGACAAACCTATGATTTGTGTAACTGCTTTGTCCAAATTTTCCAAAGATTGCTTAACTGCTATTTCTCAAACTCACCCTCAGGGTTGTAGCAGTAGACATCCCACCTCTCACTTTTGTTGAGCCGATATCCATAATCAATTATTCCAACCTTTCCAAAGCCACAGTTGGTGCCAGCTTTAACAATTGGATAGCCCACACGTCCTTTGTCAAACCATCCAGCTGCACACACGTGGAACCCTTTGGGAGAATGACAATTGCTGTGATACTGTGCAATATCTGTTATTATGAAGCAACATTTGACATAAATATTAATTGATCTAAAATGCAATTAATTCGAAATTATAAAACACTATTTTAACTTAATGACTTAATACATTATAATTATAAAAAATATAAATTCTGTTGGTGGGTTAATTAATTATATATAATTATTCATTTCTTTCTTTCTCTGTGTTCATATCATTATATCTGCAGTATTTCACAAACAGGTTCTGTTTAGACTGAATATAAAATGTTCTCCTTGAAAAAAAAATAATAATAATTGAGGGAAATCCTTCTTTTTTAAGGGGATAATGAATAAAGGGCTCTTGTGCTCTGAGGAGCCACGGGCACCATTTGAAGGCTGCATACAGAGATGATAAAAAGAAAGCCAAGCAGACCTCCAACATAGAGTGCCACAAGCCTGAAGTAACCACAAAATGTTGTCATTACACATCAGAGCTCATGTCTGGAACAAATTTACTCTTACGGAAAAAAAGAAGAAGTAACTTTACAAGAAAACAGGTGTTCCTGCTGATAATGACTTTTACAGTTCAAACATAACACTGGGTGGCACTGGGGAGGGTTTATAACTTTGTTTATATGATGTGTGCAAATATTTAATATATCTGTGAGAATGTTGATTATCATTTAGCATGCTGATGGATTCAGATGTGATTTAAAATTGTTTCTGATTGTTTATTGTTATAATAAAGGCTATTCAGTATGACCCAAGTTGCACAACTTGTTCAGCTTTCAACACTTATGCTGTAGGCCAGACACTCCATTACTGTTTCTTTTGGCATCTGATCTGTAAGTGTGATACAAACCAATTTGGCGAGCAGCCTCCAGTTGATCATATGTAGCAAGAGTACCCCCCTCAAATTTGCACACAGCCTTGGCCTCCCTATACGTCAGCTGATATCTTCCTTTGCGAGATTCGCGGTGGTAAACTCCGGCTGCCTGCTCTGAGAGGAGAGAGAACATGTGTCTCATTTGGCAACACTATCAGCTTCGAGGACTCATGTGGAGTTATCTGGGTCTGTTCAGTGTCTCAGAACAGCGATTCTACCTGTCTACTCAAATTACGTCAGACCCACAACAGGAAATTTATTTTAAAGGGAAGTGGTGTGTGGCCAAGTATCGTGACCCATACTTGGAATTTGTTCTCTGCATTTAACCCATCCAAGTGCATGCACACAGTAGTGAACATACACCCGGAGCAGTGGGCAGCCAATGCTGCGGCGCCCGGGGAGCAGTTGGGGGTTTTGGTGCCTTGCTCAAGGGTCTCACCTCAGTCGTGGTATTGAGGGTGGAGAGAGCGCTGGTTATTCACTCCCCCCACCACCAATCCCTGCCAGACCCAAGCCTCGAACCCACAACCTTTGGGTTACAAGTCCGACTCTCTATCCATTAGGCCACGGCTAAGAAGGTTTTTAGAAGGTTTTACCCAACATAGATGTTTCACTGTGCAGGACATCCTGAATACATACGGGACCAATACAATGTACATCCAGTTGCTGTTGGTAAGATCACTAAAGCAGATTTTGCCTGTTTTGAGCTCTGTCTGCTGCTGACAGAACATCATGCTGCTTTGCAGTTGTTTTCAAGCACGCATGCATAACCTTGAAGAAGTTGGATCCTGTCTCAAATGAGTTATAAGCCAGTGTTTTTACTGTTGGCTTCAAACATCAGAAGACTGCAACCATTAATGAGCCCCTGAGAAAAGCTCTAAATGGGAGACTCATTTGAAGCATGAATGTAGCTAAACACTATAGCTTATTTAAGTGTTTTCAGATGTGTAGTGGTGGTCAAGCCACTATGCTACCCTAAGTAAATAAAGTTGCTTACAGTATGGGAAATATACAGTGACTTTCAGGAGGGATTCAATAAGTTTTGCTATACGAAGGCCTAAATAAAAGGATCATTTTCGAAAAGTCAGTTACCTAAAAAAGTACATTTTTTACACAAACTATATTTCATTTATAATAAAGTGAAATGAAATTAGAGTAGCCTACTTGTTTTGCTTTGTCGCCATACCGCCTAAACTTATAGAAATGCTATGGATATCTCATCTGGCAAACTCCATGCTCTTAATCAGGTGAAAATATATTTCAATGTGCTCTTACTAACTAACAGAAGTTCTATCATTACTGAAATGTTTGAAGACTCTTTTGAAAACTAAATATACTTAGACACATTGTTTTGACTTTCTTTGTGGTGTTCAATCCATATTACTTTGCCCTATAATTCGCCCACTTATTCATTTATTTAAAAGTTTAAACCAAACCACAGTAGCAACTTAAACATTGGCAAACATTGGTTTTTACAGTGGGAAATAGTTAAACACTTATATGTCTAATGCCCATCGATCTTTCATGTATCTCGTTATTATCAAACAACCCAAATCTACAGAGAAATGTCTGTGGGTTTCTTGGCCCATCCTGAAAGTGTTGTGGGGTGCCGTGGGGTAAGTTGCAGTACACCGTAACAGAGTGAAGTCATTTCCCTGTGTTTACAAGGTCCCTTCAGACTGGCTGCACTGTCAGACTTCACAGAGCCATAAATATGCCCCTCTCGTCTGTGGGTCCAAAGCGAAATGCACACATATTCAATCATGACAATGCAATACAACAGTATAACATGCAAACCCTCTTGAACAAAGACTGTGCTTTTTAAAACCATACAAGGGAAAAAATCCAAAAGAAACAACAAAACATAAATTAGTCATTTTTAAATATTCTAGTCATGTAATAGTCATGTACCAGGTAAGTAGGTTGAATAAACACATCAGTAAGATCAAATGAAATAATTACCCAGCCAGATAGAGTTGTGTAGTATTCCATTCTTATAACCCCAAGCTTCAGCTTCCTTCAGGACAAATATAACAGCGAATACGACAGTTAAGACGCCCATTTCTCTCATTCCGCAGTGGATCATACAGATGTTAGCGCAGCTGTCACGCAATGAACTGTGCACATCCTGCGCAAGCCAACTTTATATGGTTCTCCTGCCTGCTTCGCGTGGTCTGACGTGTGATTTCAGTAAATGATGACGATTGAGCAAAGGGCTGGATCGGGAAGACCCCAGTGCCGTATTACACTGCCATAGAGCAAGCGTATTATGCGGCTACTTCTTCCCAAATGAAAAAAATAATGGACGTGAAATATTAATTTGTGTCTAAATGATCAGATTTAGTTTTGCTTAAAGGCATAGTTCACCCAAAAATGATAATTCTGTTGTCATTAACACTCAGCCTCATTTCGTTCTAATCCTAGCCTAATTTCTTTCTTCTGTGGAATATAACAGATGATATTTTGAAGAATGTTAGTAACCGAACAGTTTTTGTTACTACTGACTTTTACTGTAAGGACTAAAACTTTAATCAAAAATATATTCCACAGAAGAAACAAAGTCAGGTTTGGAACGACATAAGGGTGAGTAAATAATGACAGTGTTCCTTTATGGGTGAATTATCCCTTAAAATGTGCAATCCGAGTTATTTTTTCCTACTAAATACTTAGCCTAATTGAAAACACATGTGTGTGATGACACAAGAACGTGAAGTAGCATGGTGATGAAATTACTTACTCTTGCCCATTTTTAATTGAAACATTGTCAACTTCTCAAATCTCTTTATTTTAGTTAAAACAAGAAAAAAAAAAGATTTGGTAACACTTTACAATAAGGTTCATTAGTTAACATTAATTAACAGCATCAGTTAACATGAGCTAAGAATGAACAATACTTCTACAGCATTTGTTAATTTTAGTTAGTTAATTTCAGCATTTACTAATGCATTATTATAATCACAAGTTGTGTATGTTAACATTAGTTAATGCACTGTGAACTAAATTGAACAAACAATGAATGACTGTATTTTCATTAACTAATGTTAATAAATGACACCTTATTGTAAAGTGTTACCAAAGATTTTTAAATCAAGAATTATTTACAAAGCTGTATGAGCCTTTCTCTTGAATATATGTGAAGATCTAGTCTGATGAAAAGACAAAAAGACTTTTTTTTTTGGATGGAAAATATATAAGCTACATACTGATAAATGATCTCTAAAAGGTGTTTGTATATTATTATTCTTTAAAAAAATCTAATTACAATGTGACTCTGTTCAAAAATGACAAAGAACATATTAAATTTTTTTAAAATAACCTGTTAAATTTAAAAATACTTAAATAGGGCCTCTGGTACCCCAAACATAAAACGAATCAATCTTAGCAGAAACTAACCGACTTGGACTCTTGTTTAAACGCTAATGTAACTGTATTCATTCATTTTTAATCTGGAACTTATTTTTGCAACATAGACAGTCAAGAATAATTGCTAGCAGATTTCACCAAAATAACATCCGATCTTTCTTAAATTTAAGATGTGTTGAGTCACCCACTCTGTTAAACAGTACTGCCTACTACATAAATTGAAACGTTTATTTCCATCCCTCCCTCTCATGATTTCATGCCATACAGTAACCTGTAACAATGTCCAGCTCACTCTGTGGTTTCATACAGTCAGGCTGTGAGTCTATGATGTGCCTACACATCCTGGAAGACAGAGGACACATCATGAAAACTGCCAAAGAAAAGTTCATCCAAGAACTTTGGACATTAGTTTGTCTTAATGTTGGAGTAAATATAATTTATAATATTAATTTTGGCATGTACGCTATACTGTGTTATAGAAGTTAGTGAAGAGATTATTAGATCACTCCATTAGATCGTTTCATCATAAACAGAATATACATCACATTTAACCTGCCCTACTTAATTACTTTCAGATTAACAGTTACAGGGCTGGGCTTTAGTATGTGCATATAGTGAGGTCGTAACTCTGTCCTAAAAGTGGACAGGATGCTGAAAATGTACTTTGTCACAGAAAAAAAATCAAATGGATATGACTTAAATACTACACAGCTATGACACACTACTGAACAAACAAACTTATTTCGAGTGCTGGTTTCAGTCTCCAGGTCACATGTAGCCATTGTGTCTTTGACCTGCTCAACCTTGCATTCTGGAAGAGAGAAGCAGAATTTCATACAGTGCCATGTAATTCCATGACCTAACATCCTGCTTGAATCTACACCAAACTGAGGTGGTATAAACCACAAAGACACACCAACCAATACACCCAAACCCAGATTCTCCCTCCTCACACACTCCAGTTATGAGTCACTTAGGATTCTCTCTTCTTCCTCTGCTGATTTAAAGGAATAGTTCACGCAAAATGAAAAATCTGTCATAACGATCTAAACCCACAGGTATTTATGTTCTTCAGAACAACACGTCTTCAGAAAATCTGCTATACAGGACATTAATTACTCTTATTGTCTTTTATGTTATGTTTGTATTTATGTTTATTATTATTTTTATTATCATTATTATTACTGAAATGAACACTAATACCAGCATAATGACACCGGATGTCTGTGAACATGCACTATCACACTTCATCCAGTAGGTGGTGCTACAGGACAGAGCACTGTGTGCGTGGCGCGCATTTCTTACATATTTACTTCCATAAACAAAATAAATAATCGATAAAGATACTTATTTGTCCCTTAAGAACGCTGTTAAATTATTGTATTTTCTTTATTTTTTTTTTAATGTTCTTCTATTCGATTTAGTTACAAAACTAGAATCACTGGTTACTGCAAATGTTTATGTCCAAAAGATGGAAGTACTATTTCTAATGTAAAGTCAACTAATCTTCAGTCTTGTTCATTTTTGAAGTCCAGAACAAACTCCCTAAATTAAAGAAATCTGGACACTAGTTGATATTAGTACCTGTGTGATCATTCAATGTTACACAGACAATAACGTGTGCAGGACATACAGTACAGAGTAGCATGTCTTCTTCACTGGGTTCTGCATATGGTGATGAAAGAATACCGGCATACAAAGGGTGATTTAAGGATTTATTGAAATTTGGTCCTGCAAATGAGTAATGTTACTGACAAAGATCAGTCACTCAAGTATAAAGACAAAAGACTCATATAAATCCCCATGTGATTGTTTATGGATAAACACACTATGCCACCCATGAAAAATACGGTCTCAGAATATGGACAAGGCGAGTAGGCCCCAGTTTACAAAAATATTTGCACCACAAATGATTCATCAGCAGTGTTGAACCTGTGCTGCAGCTTTTGTTATTGTCTCCAAGGTGAAAAGCATATGTGTGAAGGTAAATATGGGCACTGTGCATCACGGTAAGTGTTTGATAATAAACAAGAAACTTATTGCGTTAGTCAAGGCTCTATATTCTCAGAAACAGAACGATTCTACATTCCATCACTGAACACAGTCAGTCAGTCAGAGGGACAGACTCATTAGGTGAGTAAGACCAGATAAATGAAGCAGGATAGAGTGAGTCTGGGTAACAGTGCTGCAGGACATACCTTGCATTCTAGTAAGGCTCAACATTAACAGCTATGACGTCTCCCTGGAAGTGAAGGACACTGCTCCTAAAAAAGACACATTTGGCACTTCTAGATGGCTAGAAAACTCCATCATGCATAATGCTTCTGTTTAGATAAAATAGACTACCATTCAAACGTTTGGGGCAAGATTTTTTTGAAAAAAAAAAAAAATTATATATTTTTTATATTTCAAATAAATGCTGGTCTTTCTAATCATAAAAAAAAGTCCAAAGAGAATCTTGTGCTTTAACGGAAGACCTAAAAATAGTTAAGAATCTTTATTTTGCTTCATAGTTTTTTGCTCAGAAATGTTCAAATCTGGTGTCCTTATTTTGCTTAATAATTTTTCCTCATAAATGTTACAATTCCTAAGACCTTCTGTTTATTTGAAGGAAATGATAAATAAATTAGGTGAAATACAGAGAGATTTCATGAGAGGGCAGACATTAGGCCTTCACAGTCACATCTGTTGCTGTTCAACTCCTAACGGCTCAACTCAGACATTACACCTAACATACAAACCTACTTTCCCTTCCTGTATTCAGAGCCGCGCGTACATGACTTCACTTCTGTCTGAATGCACTGGCTGTTGATACTGGCTCACGGCTCTGGAGGAAAACAGCATTTTAGTTCATCGAACTCTGGGAATGTGATTTATGAGCAAACCACAGTTCTAACAGCGAAGAGCCACTGGAGCTCCTTACACATATTTGCATTTCTACATGCAACACTTAAGTCTCATCTCAAATTGTCAGCCATGGGTGTGTTGTGCGGCAAGAGAGCATGGAAATGGTTGCAGTGTGACCACATGGCGGTTACATTTGAGTTGGTGAAGGATTTAAATGTACCATGCAAACTTTTACAGCAAATATGACTTCTGCCTGCATGGAATAACTGAAAATGTAAGGTCCTTCTGCATGGGTTTGATAGGATCGATATCAGACCACCCACCATAATCTCTGTTAGGGACATAGTCTCATGTGGTTTCACAGTAAAGCAGCACTGAAATCGGTTTTCAGCTGGGTTCAGAAGGCATGTGCACTTTCTCCATTGCAAACACAGCTGCTCTCTGTAACTGAACCTGAGGCCTTTGACACGTCATCAAACACACACACACACACACACACACACACACACACACAATGGCTGATTTATACTCCCAATCCTCCTCGCTGCAGGTAAAAAAACCCTTCTGCACCACATACACACCTTTGAAGCATAAAACAAGCTGCCTTCACAGGAGAATATGACAAATAAATGGTACTAAGCAAACTTTAGCCCATTAAGCCCCTCACCCACTCCAGGTGCACGGCCCTCTTAGATCAAGGGCTTCTGTCACCTAGTTTGCAGTATTAAGTCAGATTTTCCTGTCAGCTTACAGAAGGGTGGTTGTCATTCCCTGCTGTGCTGACATGTTTTTGTTAGCATCAAACAAAAGACTGTAAGTATGTTTGAAAGTACTAGTTTTTGTGAGCTTGAGCTTCAGTCTTCATCTGTCTGTCCAGCTATACATGACTAAAGGTGTAATTGAATTCTTGAAGGATTAAATACATGTTGCATAGATACGGATGACATTATCTAGGTCTGTTAGTCTGACTTTGAAATTGTCAATGCTGTAATTCTGTGTACCTTGTGATACTATTGACTGTGTTCAGATTCTACTGTTGCCTTCTAGACTTCCTGACTTTGTTACATGTCTCACCGTTGTTTCCTGAATGAGCTGTTTTGTTTTTATCCATTGTCATGCAATGCCCTAAAAATGACAATAGCTGACTTAAAAAAAAAAACTGAAATATTTCAGCCAGACTAATTCATTTGCATGACAGTTTAAGAAGGCAAATTATAACTTTAGTCTCACTGATATCAAATTGTGCATGTAAATGTGCTTTGTGACTGTAGTTAGAGTGGCAGTTCACACAGAATGCATGTTTGCCTTCCACTGCACTGCTTCTGTGTGAACTTGCTGATGAAATTGTCTTCTGTAGATTTATTTCTTAAGAAATCTTGAATCAAATTAGTGTCATAAGTGACTAAACATCAATATTGTTACTGAACTCAATTGAATCAACATTGAACTGACTCAAACTGACAAAATTGAACTGAATAACACGTGTTTTTTTAGAGCTTCTTATAGATTAATTAAATTGGTTTCATAATTGATGAGCTGAACTGAATCAACACTGAACTGACAGGAGCTGAACAATGACACTATTGTCTTTTTAGAGCTTGTTTTACAGCAGAATTTGAATTTGTCTCATATTTGATGTAGTTTGCATAATTGATCCTGTTTTTTTATACAATCTTTATTGTATAGAGCACTACAGGTGCATCTCAAATTAGAATGTCGTGGAAAAGTTCATTTATTTCAGTAATTCAACTCAAATTGTGAAACTCGTGTATTAAATAAATTCAGTGCACACAGACTGAAGTAGTTTAAGTCTTTGGTTCTTTTAATTGTGATGATTTAGGCTCACATTTAACAAAAACTCACCAATTCACAATTCACCAATTCAATCTCAACAAATTAGAATACTTCATAAGACCAATAAAAAAAAACATTTTTAGTGAATTGTTGGCCTTCTGGAAAGTATGTTCATTTACTGTATATGTACTCAATACTTAGGGGCTCCTTTTGCTTTAATTACTGCCTCAATTCGGCGTGGCATGGAGGTGATCAGTTTGTGGCACTGCTGAGGTGTAATGGAAGCCCAGGTTGCTTTGATAGCGGCCTTCAGGTCATCTGCATTGTTAGGTCTGGTGTCTCTCATCTTCCTCTTGACAATACCCCATAGATTCTCTGTGGGGTTCAGGTCAGGCAAGTTTGCTGGCCAATCAAGCACAGTAACACCATGGTCATTGAACCAGCTTTTGATACCTTTGGCAGTGTGGGCAGGTGCCAAGTCCTGCTGAAAACAGAAATCAGCATCTCCATAAAGCTTGTCAGCAGAAGGAAGCATGAAGTGCTCTAAAATTTCCTGGTAGATGGCTGCGTTGACTGGACTTCAGAAAACAAAATGGACCAACACCAGCAGATGTCACAGCACCCCAAATCATCATTGACTTTGGAAACTTCACACTGGACTTCAAGCAGCTTGGATTCTGTGCCTCTCCAGTCTTCCTCCAGACTCTGGGAAATTGATTTCCACATGAAATGCAAAATTTATTTTTATCTGAAAAGAGGACTTTGGACCACTGAGCAACAGTCCAGTTCTTTTTCTCCTTAGCCCAGGTAAGATGCTTCTGACGTTGTTTCTGTTTCAGAAGTGGCTTGGTGGCCCTTTTCCTGAAGATGTCTGAGCATGGTGACTCTTGATGCACTGACTCCAGCTTCAGTCCACTCCTTGTGAAGCTCTCCCAAGTGTTTGAATCGGCTTTGCTTGACAGTATTCTCAAGCTTGCGGTCATCCCTGTTGCTTGTGCACCTTTTCCTACCCAACTTCCTCCTTCCAATCAACTTTTCATTTAATATGCTTTGATACAGCACTCTGTGAACAGCCACCCCTTTCCGTAATGACCTTCTGTGACTTACCCTCTTTGTGGAGGGTGTCAATGATTTTCTTCTGGACCATTGCCAAGTCAGCAGTCTTTCCCATTATTGTGGTTTCAAAGAACAAGAGATACCCGAAATTTGTACTGTAGGGATGGTCATTTACTATAATGAAACTCAAATGTAAATATTCTAATATTTTGAGATTTTGACTTTCATGAGCTGTAAGCTCTAATCATCAAAATTAAAACAAAAAAACTTTTGAAATGTTTTACTTTACATGCAATGAATCTAAAATATATGAAAGTTTCACTTTTTGAAATAACTTACAAAAAAAAAAAACTTTTCACGACATTCTAATTTATTGAGATGCACCTGTATATAAACAAAAACGTGACTTGACATGAATGGCTCCTAATAAATGCACCTTTTGAATAAGGCACATCTGAATAATGGAGACATGTATGCCATGTGGGACTGCAAACAGAGACTGTCAAAGTAATGTAAGTCACCCAAGAAAGCAGCGAAACTACAGTACACAGTCATATAGTAAAGTGACAACATTTACTGTATTGGCAGCAAACTGTACTACACAAAACCTCATGGCTGTGTCATATCTTCATCACACCGTTTGTTGACACACTGGACAGATAGTATTACAGATAGTAAACTTTATGGATTTTACATCATTACGCACGTTAGGTAAATGTACTATCTAATGGGGAAACTCTAGTCTGTATTACTGTAACATTTTTAATTCAGCAACACGGCTGATTTGAAACATGTATCCTCGCATTGTTTGCTGTTGAATTAACTGATTTTTAAAAGTACTAAATTGAAAGATCGTACTGTTGTGTATCAGCGATTAAACCAAATGTTGTCATTATTTGTTAGAAAGATCTTGTATTTTGAAACAATGATTATGTGGACTGAAATGATAAAAGCATGAGATTGACTAGCAGTGTGATCAGTTTGGATTTTTGTAGTAAGAGCTTTGAAAATGTACACCTTATACGTAAAAAATGCACCAGAACGAATAAAAAAAAAAGAAAAAAAAGTAGACACAAACATGACTTACATGACTAAGTATCGGTATGGGGTCAGTCTCAGTTCTTTTTACAGTTAGTGTCTAGTGTCTAATTTTTTATTTAGTCCAGGTCCCGATGGGATGGGTGTGGAACTTCTAAATGTAATTGTTCCAAGAACAAACAAGACACTTTTGAATTATCAGCAGGCAGTGTTATTGCATCACACTGTACAGTTGAAAATAATTATGAAAATGTGTAACCTGTGGCAATACACAAAAGACTAGCATTGTAGAGTGGTATTTCTTTCTTTACTTTATAAACCTCAACCTAATATACAATGTGCAAAACAAGAGTTAAAAGAATTATTGCTCTGGTTAGGATAGTACCCATCACTTTGTTAAAGAGTTGATGTATAGTTTTGCAATTTCTGTGTGCTATGCACACTTATATGGCATCTGACAACTGTACCTAAACTGTAAATAATGGTAAATAAACTGATGTAAAATGTGTAACGGCTGGGAAAGGCACGCTGTTAAAAATATACACTTCATGTCTCTTTGCCTAAACAACGCACAGCAAATCCATCATAATGTGCAGGAGGTACGGTTAGAACTAGAGAAAATTAGGAATTATATTCAAGCAAGCGGTCCATTGCAGGTCAATGTCTATCGCTCATGGAGAATTCTGGAAAAGGCCGGTAAGCCCTGCCTCTCAGTCAAGCCAATCCTCTTCTCAAATTCGGCACGTGTCCAAACCGCACAAAGATCAGTTCCAATCCTCAGGAACCACACGCCTCAAAAAAAGACTATAACATTTGCTCTGTCTCTGTCCTCCACTGTAGTGCAGAGGTGTGCTGGACAGGTCCTGCCATGTCCCCCAGTACAAATGCAGGTCGATCAGTGGACTCCTCCGTTGCATGACTTGATACTATGCATATGGAAAACCGTCTCCATTGGGTGAGAGGGGATGGACTGCTTATAAACGGGGTTAGATGCCTAGGAAGAAGACAAGGGGAGAGAGAGCGAGGAATAAATAGGTCAGATGGGTTCACATGGTTAGAAGGGCAGAGCGAACAGAGTCTTTGAACCACAGCCTTGGAATGATCATCATGACTGATTTGCAATCCCAGCTGACTGATGTTTTCCAAAAGGCCTCATGGTTTCAATCAAAGTCTAGTTGTTTTTGTCTTTGTGATTGGATAGAGTTGCGAGTTCAGGCTGTTTGCATTTTAAATTACTTACAAACAGTGGTATATGAATGCACTGGACTGCAAATACACTACCATTTAAAAGAAAGAAATCGGTAACACTTGAGTATAGGGACCAATTCTCACAATAAATTAGTTGCTTGTTAGCATGCCTATTATTAACATATTGGCTGTTTATTAGTGCTTATAAAGCACATATTCTGCATGACCATATTCTACATCCCTAATCCTACCCAATACCTAAACTTAACAACTACCTTACTATCAATAAGCAGCAAATTAGGAGTTTGTTGAGGCAAAAGATGTAGCTAATGGTTTGTTAATGGTGAGAATTGGACCTTGAAATAAAGTGTGACCAAGAAATCAATACTTTTTATTTGTCTTAAATTAGATTTCTATTTCAAATAAATGCTGTTCTCTTAAATGTTCATTCAAAATATCCAGAAAAATGTAAAAAAAAAATAAAAAAATAAAAAATAAAAAAATAATCAGCACAACTGGTTTCAACATTGATAAGACGTTTTTTTTGTTTGTTTTGTTTTTTATTCATCAATGATGCATTGAACTGATCCAAAATATATTTATGTATCCTTCTTTAAAAATTCTATTTTAAAGAACAGTTTAGCATTTATCTTGAAATTTATATTTAAATAATACTGAAAAAAGAATGATTTCCATAAAAAAAAAAAAAAAAAAAAGAATTACAATGATTTCCGAAGGATCATGTGACACTGAAGACTGGAGTAATGGCTGCTGAAAATTTTGCTTTGCATGACAGGAATAAATTGCATTTTAAAATACTGTCAAATGGAAAACAGTTAATTAACATTGTAATATTTCAATATAGTACTGTTTTACTGTATTTTTGATTTAAAAAAAAAATGCAGCTTTGGTAAGCTTAAGATACTCCTTTCAAAAACATCTTACTGATGGCAAACTTTCAAACGATAGTATGCAAATAAAAAATATAATAAAATAATACTAGCAATACTGGATCCTTGATTAATGGAAATGATTTTAACAAGTATTGTGACATGTAAACAAGTATTCCAACATTTCACATAGTCACAAGTATCTGATTTTTATCATTTCAATCAAACTTAGTGCAGCAGATGGATTAAATCTCACCATCTCATATCGCGCCCGTGAACGTGCACTCTGGAAGCGTGCAAACTCGCGACGGTCGTGGATGGTGATGACCAGTTTCCAGAGGGCTAGCAGCACAATGCCCATCAACAAGATGCTGCCAACAACAGCCAGAAGCACTGTCATGGCATTTGGGGCAACAGCACATTCTGTAAACACACAAAATACAAAAATGCACGGCCATAAGGTATATGACATACTTTCCCATTAGAAACAATGCTTGTATCTGAAATAACGATAAAAACAAACTTCTTTTACTTTGATCACTTCTTTTATACTTTCCAAAAATGACTGTGCTTAACCTGATTCTGAAACACAGCTCTTAGTGGGCTAGTTGTGAAGCGCTAAATACTGACCTGGCTCTTTAAGAGCAGTGAGGACCGACTGGCCGCTGGCATGTTCAGAGTAGGTGAACTTCATCACACAGTCATTCTCAGTCTTGTACACGCATTGAACAGTGTTGGAATCATCAGTTTCTGAAACAGATAGAGACAAGTTGAGTAAAAGAGGAGTTTAGTTTAAAAAAAAAAAAAAAAGAGCTGTCCAAACTGTGGCTGAGGCAATAAAATGAGAAAGACATGTCGAGCCAACAGCATAAACACTGAAATTATTGTTGGACCAGACCTTGCATTCCTCAACAAGGACCCAGATTAATCAAGAATGTTTAAATGTTATCATAATTAAAATGCCCAACAGACTAGGAAGTCTCTCCCTTCCTAACAGTCATTTAACTACGGAGCATCTTTCTCTAAAAGAGCTAGATGTTTCCGGAATGCACATGTGGAGTCCATTAAGGAAGTCAGCTGACTGAAATGGCAAAGAAATGTTGTGAAACATCACATCCATGATGCCTTCTTTTACAATTAGGGGTGACATGGAAAGGCCTTAAAGAGTTCACAAGCAACCTGAACATTTTATTACAGTATTTCAGCGAATAAGTCCAGCTTCATATTGCTGAACAATAAACATTCACTCATGCATTCATAGACACATGTAAAAAAATTCCTCCAGCAATAAAAGCTGTTATAAAAACCCTGGAGAAGTTCTCTTAAACTTTATTAATAGCTTTTGGACTCTAATAAAACCTTCATAATTATAAATAAATAAAATCAAAAATATACAAAAATATAATAAATAAAAAGGTCTATAACATTTTCTAAAGTGCAATTCTAAATTAATTTGTGCATTTTACATGTTAGTCGTTTGTATTAATAGCAGGGTTTGAGAGGAAGAGCAGTAAGCACAGGCTTTCACAGTGGGACACAGAACAGCGAGTGTTCGAAGACGTTCAGACTCACATTCTCTAGATAATAACAGAAACAGAGCTGGCCATGATAAACCACAAACTGTGCTTCACCCTGCTGCGGGGAACACAATCACGACCTGGAAGCACAAACTGTGGCACTCTACCAACAGTGGGTCCTGATGAGAGGGACTGATCTCTGAACTGAGCTCCTGATAACTGCTGGGTAACTTTTCTCTCTGACTGAACTTAAGGAAGATGTATGTTAAGCAACCATAATTGGGTAAAGTTTTAGCATGCTATTGCTGAGTTTTCTCAAATGAGTCAATTCAAGTACTATATTTACTGAATGGTTAATTGATAGCAGAGCATAAACATATTAACAAACCAATTTAAAAATGTTGTTCTTTGGCTTAAACAATCCACATGTGTATTTGTATCTGAGGAAGAAGTGTGTTTGTGCAGGGTGGAGAGATGAAGTGATAGAGAAGCCGCCCCAAAACATCATTCAGTGTGTCAAGTGTGCACTCACTGAGCGTTTCCACAGTGATGATCTCATCCTTGCACATGCGCTGGCAGGTCTGGTTATCGGCCAGTCTCCCCGTGTTAAAGAGACGGCACTCGATGCATTCTCTGAGGAGAAACATACAGAAAAGTCAAACTAAAAGACTGAAAAGACTGACAGGGTTGAATCTAAACAAGAGTCAGTGATGAAGGAAGGAAAGACATCTCAGACTCTGCCAGTCAGCTCTGAGGAGTCTAATGGAGACCATATGTTGGTGTATGTAGTGTAAATAACTCTGCTGACATCATCTTGTGGCATGCTACCTTGTGCCACAGAAATATTTTCAACTGGTCCCTTAACAACAACAACAACAACAAAAACAAGCACAAACAGAAAGACACTGCAGAGGAAGTAACATTAAAATACATCGTTCTGAGAGTATAAAAACAGCATTTAAACATTTAAATACTAAGTAAGTATCATATGTTAACACAAGACTAGGGCAAAAAAAAAAGTCTTCTAGAGTCTTCGAAGATTTTGCTCAATGGAATAAGCACTCATGATTTATGAAGGAAAAAGCGGGTCAAGAGTGCTTTTCAAATTTAACTTATTAATAGTACAGATTAAATTTTGATATACATCAGAGCCATCATGCCTATACTTGTGTGAAAGCACCAAGCAAATCTTGATGTTACATACACTTACTGTTCAAAAGTTTGGAGTCGGTAAGATTTTTTAAAATGTTTTTGAAATAACTAACTTGTGCACATATTTTATGAAAAATACAGTAAAACAGTCATATTGTTAAATACTGTTTCAATTATATTTTTAGATAACTTAAAATGTAATTTATTCCTGTGAGGCAAAGCTGAATTTTCAGCATCATTACTCCAGTCTTCAGTGTCACATGATCCTTCAGGAATCGTAATATATTTGGTGCTCAAGAAACATTTTTTTTATTATTATCATCAATGTTGAAACCAGTTGTCCTGTTTAATATTTTGGTCACACTTTATTTTAAGGTCTAATTCTCGCTATTAACAAACCATTAACTATGACAATTACGTCACAATAAACGCCTAATTTGCTGCTTATTAATAGTTAATAAGGTAGTTGTTAAGTTTAGGATTAAGGATGTAGAACATGGTCATGCAGAATATGTGCTTTATAAGAACTAATAAACAGCCAATATGTTATTAATAGGCATGCTAATAAGCAACTAGTTAATAGTGAGAATTGGTCCCTGTAGTAAAGTGTTACACATATTTTTGATGGTAAATGCTAAAGTAAATGTTAAATTATTCTTTAAAATATAAACTTTTGGCAGTGTAAAAATATTTTTACTGTCACTTTCAATCAGTGTAATGAATCTTTGCTGAATAAAAGTAATTTCTTTAAAAAAAAAAATTAATTAAATCTTACTGGCCCCAAACTTTTGAATGGTAGCGTAGATATTATCAAATTACTGAAATCCTTCACTGGAATGTAGTCTCAGCCTCAGACGTCCCGCCCACGGAACGTTGGCTAAACGTCTGATGCATATGGCACACTTTTCTGGAAACACTTCAGGAATGTCGAAGTCGTCATCTGACTGGTTGAATTAAACCGGGTTTCCGGGAGACGCGAGTGTTGCGTTTATTTTCGGTCCTCCGAGAAACAAAGATGCCGTGGCGCCAAACCCCCTCACGAAAGAAGAAAGCCATCGTGTTTACAACTGTGACTACAAACACTTATCGGGGTCAACTAAATGCTGGATTTTCAAAAGTATGTGAAATATTTAAATTTCGCGGCATAAAATCTTTAAAATACATCAGAGAGTTCCACACACCGGTTTGTTATTGTGGCTACATTTCCACGCCCCGAAACGTGACGCTAAACGAAACGAACTATGATTGGTTGTTTGACATGTCGGTCAAACGGCCTCATGGGCGGGCCTTGCCCAATGAAAGAGGCCATCTATTCCAGACCTTCAGCTGTCAGTCTGAAGGTCTGGCTACGCGAGACTAACTGGAATGCCACTAGTACGTGGCAAATAAATTTTATGAAAAGGAAGTTCCAATTTAAAGTGACATAAGGATGACCTACTGCAAATAAGCTAAATATTTTGATATCGGATAGCAAAATTCCCATAGGCAATTACTCAGAATAAAGTATACACTTTTAAAGACAGACTTCACATAAGAAATCAAGAATACTTGTGAGTTAGCTTTAGTTAAGTTAGTTTCAGCATCCTCAATCTCATACCTCTTTGTTCCACAAGCATCTGGACAGGTGGGACATTTTTCGCATGTGTCCCCAAATGCCCCTGGCTCAGTGCACTGGCACCGCCCACACACACAGCTGCCCCGCCCACTACAGATCTTGCCGTCGTCCGACACACAGGAAGCTGTCTCTGTAGAGCAATTACAGTTGTCTCCAATATAACCAGCGTGGCATTTACACTCACCGCAGTGGCATTCACCATGGCCTGGAAAACAGGGAGAGAGAGAGAAAGAGAGAGATTCGGAATAAACCTTACATAACTCGTAACACTGTAACCTCTTATTTTATATAAAATGGCTGGTATGTGCAAAAATCTTGCACTAACGAATGTGGTTAACGCACTGGCGTGGACAAGAAGTATGAACACAAAGACCTCTCAGAAAAACATAATACTGTAATGCACACAGTGAGAGCTTGCATATAACCAACATTTACTGACATGAATGGAAACAAAAGCATTACACATTTCTCATAACACAAAGATGGCCGCTGTCTACTTCTCCCACATTCTCTGAAGTCTCTCTGTCCACGGCTGTGCACATTCCAGTGGACTGATTACATGCAGATCTCCTCATTCCAACACCAAGGATTCTTGGCTTGTGTCTCCATCACTGAGTGTGAGCAAAACCCTTCTAGTGTTTCGCAGCGAATGTGCTAGTGTGTTAAAAAACATCTAGTCACTGCATGAATGACCCAAATCAAAGTTGATATTTTGATGTAGTACTGTATGTGCGATAATGTGAAGGGTCTTACAGCTTAGACGCTTTCATGGCAAAACAGCTGTGGACAGATTGAAAGCAGCGGTGAATACTTGGTGTGCCATCAGCTGCGGCTGCAGCCTCACACCAATGATTGCTCAAGAATGAGAAAATGCTGGAAAAATTGAGCGCACATGCTCCAAAGTTGCAGTTTTGTGCTTGTGTAGTCCAGAGAGGTCATACTAGCTTGTAGGAAAGATGAGGAGTTCTGCTTTATGTGTGACTGTTCACCCATAAAGAAATATTCTGTCATTTATTCACCCTCAAGTCCTTGCATTATTTTTTCTTTCTGTAGAAAGTAGAAATTTTTGAAGCCCTTCTTGCAGCTCTTCATACATTTCATAGTTCGCCGAAGGTGTCAAGCAAACATTTAAAAAGGTAGTGAATACAACTCGCACACAGTTTAACAATACTTAAACATGATACTTTTGTATTCAGAGGAAAAATAACAGTACAGATGTTTAGAATAACATGAGAGCGAGTATAATACCGCTCAAAAGTTTGTCGTCAGTAAGATTTTTTTTAAAGGACATTAATTTTATTCCAAATAAAGAAGTTCTTTTAACATTTCTAATCAAAGAATCTTATAAGAATCAAATAAGCATATTAGAACGATTTCTGAAGGGTCATGTGACACTTTAGACTGAAATAATGGCTGCTGAAAATTCAGCTTTGCCATTACAGGAATACATTACATTTATAAAATATATTAAAATTGAAAAAAATTCACAGTATTACTCTTTTACTGTATTTACCACTGTGTCAAACTAATGCAATCGTGGTGAGTTTGACACTTCTTTAAGAACCATTAAAAAAAATAAAATAAAAAGATGTTACTGACCCCAAACTTCTGAATAGTAGTGAAAATAATGAGAAAAGTTTGGGGAGAAGTCTCCCTTCAAAGATACTGCACATGCTCCCACCTGCTACTGATAAGGAGTATGAACTACTGTGGGAAATGCTGTTTGATGCAACCTAATCTTGTGAGAAAAGGAAGTTACATGACTCTCAGGGATGATCAGATTTGATGTGAGAAACGCATACAGTGAGGGATGATGTGTTTGATGTACTCACACACACACACACACACACACAGACACAGACACAGACACAGACAGTGGTACTAAAACTGTCCAATGAGGCCATGCTGGTCAGCTCCCACACAATAAAGTTTTCATTGTGGTGCCACAGCAGAACTAATACAATCCAGGAATGGGTAACCACTCAATTCTTCTCTGACAGACACCAAATTCTCCTAAAAGATATAATGTACCTTATAAAAGTAAGCGGTTCCCCGTTTATAATGAAGAGAAAAAAAAAAAGTTCATTAAAAAGCTTTCTTTCTAAAAAAGACCTTTAATAAAGTAAGAGTCCAAGTCTGTTAGGGTTATGAGAGGAACATAAAGAAGAGAAAATTGTCTGGGACTTAAGTACACTAAGCATGGTGTACACTTCCTTCACTGAACACCTTTACTGAATGAAGGACCCTCTGAACGGATCTGGTATGAACAAGGGCACGTTGTGGCGTGTTTTCCACACCTGTTTTCTTAATCCCTTTTTAAAGGTGTGTGTGTGTGTGTGTGTGTGTGTGTACTTGTTTTTTCTATCCTGGTGGGGACTTAGACCTGAATACACACAGCCTCATGGGGACTTGTGTCACGGTGGGGACCTAAATTGAGGTCCCCACGGGTAAACAAGCTTATAAATCACACAGAATGAAGTTTTTTGAAAATGTAAAAATGCAGAAAATTTTCCTGTAAGGGGTAGGTTTAGGTGTAGGGTTGGTGTAGGACGATAGAAAATATGGTCTGCACAGCAAAACAACATTATGCCTATGAGAGTCCCCAAAAGGATAGCAGAACAAGTGTGTGTGTGTGTGTGTGTGTGTGTGTGTGAGACGGTACTGTTACTCAAATATAACATCATCCACAGGCTTCACTTTAATGTTTTTACCACAGACATTCAGAACTAACAGTCTTTAGATTTAATGCGTTGAGCTAGCATATCAAGCCATCACCTAAACGCAAATAAAATTAAAAATGCTAGAGAATCAATGTAAACCTGCTCTCCTAGCATTCCTGAACCCAGTCTTTTATTTAGGTCACTGAGTAAATGTGCTGTTGCCATGCCAGAAAGGCAGATCCATGTTTGAAAGCCTCTGGGAATGAGCCTCAGCCCATTTCTACCACATCCAAAGTCAAACTAGACAAATTCACACATGAGTGAGTCCAAAGCCACGCAAGCACTGAAATATGTCAATTACTGTTGACCTCAAGTATCAGGTTTATTTAAGGGT
This sequence comes from Tor tambroides, assembly GCA_021397915.2. NCBI lineage: Eukaryota > Metazoa > Chordata > Actinopteri > Cypriniformes > Cyprinidae > Tor > Tor tambroides. The sequence continues at coordinate 4,793 of JAFVLL020012740.1, read as the reverse complement.
GCAAAGTTTCACAGTCAACACAGAGTCTTTGCCTGTAAACTGCAGTGTTTGAGTAGCGTAAACTTGAGCTCTATTGCTGTGGAGTCTTCATGAAGGGCATAGTTATCTTTATATGATGAAAATGTCCTTTTTCCTGCCTTAAAAATCTTAAAATGTGATAGATTGAGCTTAACTTGACAGAGGTATTTAAAAGAAAATATGCAGGCTTGTAATCTGTCTTGAATTATAATGCCCAAGTCATGAAGTCAGCATGATCATACATCAAACTAAAGTGGAAAGGAAAGTTACACAAATGCAGAACAGCTGAAAATGACCAGTCAAAAATTGAATACCTGCATTTTTGAATACCTGTTTGTTCCAGTTTCTTGTATGACAACATATTACCAATGTTTTTATCGGTAAGCAAAACTGAAGCTAAAAATAAAATTATTTCCATAACTAAATGTTGGTCACTTAAATAAAACTCAAAAAATAAATTAATTAATTAATTAAAATTAATATATATATATATATATATATATATTACATGAAATATATGAAAATTAGAATTTATTATAATAAATTATTGCAAATAAATTAAACAACAGTATATATATATATATATATATATATATATATGAATATAAATTAGAATTTATTATAATAAATTATTGCAAATAAATTAAACAACAATATATATATATATATATATATAAATAAAAACATACATATATACAAATAAAAGCTAACTTAGAGCATCCATAAATACTATAATAGTATATAATTAATACTAAAATAACACTGTGTATTATACCGAAAAATCCTGGGTGAAAGAAAGGAAAACATGGATTTTTATCATTCTCCATTTCTAAAAGTACACCAATTAAAGTTGAAAATGTAGGGCATTTACTATACAATAGTATTTTTTTCTTAAAATAATTATTACATCTATTCGACGCTGAACATATTTAAATGTTACTCAACAAGCTATACATTCCAGACCTGCAGAAACCATTTGTCAATTACTGTACTGTACTGCTATTGGTTGACTGATATGCTGACCTTGACTTATCTTTCCTGTTATAAAGACCTTTTTAGCCTCTGCAGTCCCACAGGAAGCGTAGGACATTCCTCTTTATATTGTAACACTCCAGGCTGAGCGCTTCATTTCGCTCCACTCAAACACTTTAAAATTTAAATGCTTGAGCTATTTTAGTGTATCATCACACTCCTCTCAGTTCACAGTGAAAAGCCACTGAACTTACTGAACCATGTTGTATCTGTCTGCCGACACCAGAGGGAGATACAATTACAGTGAGGAGACTATGAAGGCTCATGGGGTCAATATGAAGTGGACATTAATTTCCTTATTAGACATACAATCCACTTTTTAGCAGTTCAGAATGGACAGCCAGAGGAGACAATTAGAATACAATTTCTGTATTTTTTTTAAATATGTAGACTACCGTTCAAAAATTTTGGGTAGGTTAAAGTTTAAAAGCACAGCATTTATATATATATACACACACACATATATAAATACACATATATACACATACGCACACATACACACACACACATATATAAATACACATATATACACATACGCACACATACATACACACACACATAAACATGACGTGGTCATGATCATGGTTTCTCTGTCTTTCTTGTGGTGGCAAACTTGAAATAGATCCTCCTTTGAATCTGAAAATCACTCAGAAAGCCCTGTAATCACTGGGGTGCAGTGAGAGCACAGGGTGTGCAACCTCTGCCACGTTCTAGTTCCACCCAGTGAGGAACCACCAGTACAACACAGTTCTGCTCCAGGGGCATCTCACTTCCCCGTCTGGAGCTGGGAGTGTGAGCTGTTTTCAGAAATGCTGATCAAACACTAAGCAAGCAACTTAATATCTCAGCAGTCTACATTCACAAAAAGGTGCTACCACAGACTCTGTGGTCATTCTTCCTTCCCTATGAAAGAAGAAACAAAAAAGTATGGGTGACACGGAAGAAATCAGTTTGTGTGCATGTAATTCAACTCCACATTCAGTGGAAAGTTCAAGGCACTATATAAAAAAAAAAAATTAAAAAAAAAACTTATTTTGAAGAAAATCAGTTATAAGGAGCAGAAAATTAGACTAAAATTAGACTCGCACTGACCCAGGTTGTGTGACGTTGTGTTTAAAGACTTTCATGTTCTTTCCAAGGAGTTCTTGTACACATGTGACATGGACCATAGAGACACAACATTATCTATCTGGAGACACAATCGTAGCTGATGCTCCAACTGGGAAACAGGCTAAAGAGATTAACTTTATAGGAGTCATCCAGTTTTCACAGACCTCTGATCAAGCACTGATCTGATAAAGTGTGTTGAACATATAAACACCACAGCAATGTTTCTCACTTGTTGTTTCAGGCACCAAACTAACAGTTTTTAGTCCTCTGTTCTAGGCCATCACTAGTGAAAATATACACTATTGTTCAAAAATTTGGGGTCAGTAAAGGTGTTTGAACAAAGTCTCTTATGCTTATCAATGCTGTATTTATTTGATCAAAAATACTGTAAAAATAGTAAGACTGTTAAATATAATTACAATTTAAAATAACCGCTTTCTGCTTTAAGATGTAATTTATTCCTGTGACATTATAAATGTTTTTATGGTAATTTTTGATCAATTTAATGCATTGCTGCTGAATAAAAACAATTAAAAAAGACTATTCCCAAATTTTTGACAGTAGCGTACATATTCCAATATCTGACCATATCATCAGATTTCACCACTTACAAAATGATAATACAGCAATCAGTCCCAATGATCATAATTGAGAAACAAATCTAAATTGATTTCAGTGTGAACAAAGCCATAGATTCTTGCTGTGCATGAGTAATGGACCCTTATGGATGCTGCCAACCAAGCTGACTGCTCCTTGCTTCTTCATGTTGTTAAATTACTAGCATGCCTTATTTCCACACTATGTGCCATTCTTGTTTGCAAAAGCAATGTGTTGTCTGACTTTACTTTGCAGGAACAGTGTGACCTCTGTGTGTTTAGCTTAAGAAGTACAACTCATTTGTCAATAGAGAAACATGTGCAATGCAAGTATGTAGGCCAAGACACGGAAAGCTGCCTCTTGTAGTTGCATCTCTTGAGTGGTGACGAAGTCTTGGCAGTAAAAAACAGAAAGTCTATAGATGCTTGACATGTGGTGTCTGTTCCCTTTACAAGATTCCTTAGCAACCAGGAAACCTCAATGTATTCCAAAGAGAATAAAATGTGAAGTTAAAAATAATCGTGAAATGACTCACATGTTTCTCCACTTAATGAGGAGCACATCTGAACTCTTACAGAGCCTTCTGAGCAGAGAAATTATATTTAAGATAATTATTGCAGTCAGAAGTTTTGTCTCATGTGACTGCAGGATAACTCATCTCATGCTCCAGAAACAATAACAATTACAGAGCAGGCATACAAGATAAATACGGTTTTCTTTTGCTATACAGCCCTCTGACGCCTTTTAAATAAACAGGCTGAGGAAAACAATGCACAAAGTAATGCAGATTACCTTTAAAAACATTCCCAGAACACTATAATAGTTTGGGCCTGTGGTACATCTATGAGGTTTCTGGTTAGGAACAAGCTAATGTGTTTCCCTGCATGCTTTACTGCTGGTATGGTATGGTGTAAGGCTTTACACTAATTACCATTTAATGAACTACAGCATGTTTCTGCTGCTCCACAACATAAGTTTGGGAAGTGCAAGGGCAAAGAGCCAAAAAACGCCATGTCTACAACTCAAACTATTTTAAGAATACAACATATATAAACAGTCTAAACAAGAAATGCATAACAGTTCTGTAGTGTGTCTAAATAAAAATGATTGACTAATCCCATGTTTCTAGTCTAGTCTAGTGTTTCTCCTCACAAAACCAACTATTTGCTGTTGACTCATCACTAATCTTTTACCCTTTCTTGCCCTTGCCAATGCCAAAATTGGATGCGGAAGATATATTTCTAGAGGAAGTTAAATACATTCAAAACAGCTAAAAACATTTGTGCCAACATCAGGACATCAGCATTATGATTCGCTAGTGTGTGCAGGAGTATAAACAAAAGACTAGTCCACTTTTCGAAATAGTAATTTGCATGGAAAAATCATTACAAGAGCAAGTCCTGAAATTAGAGACGAAGTAATCCCATTGTAGCAATGTGGTCACTTAAAGACAGATTTGAAAAGCAACTAAACAAGACCAAGATGAACAAGTTCGGGTGTGTTTTACCAGCCCTTGAGGAGACACAGAGTGACAGCTGAGATTTGTTTTTTAGTACTGGCGGATTGCAGTGTACTGGTACACTGATGACACTGCAAGACTTTCTGATCTGACCGCAAACTAAAATACCACCCAGTTTCAGAATCAGAATGAGAATCAGAATCAGAATGAGCTTTATTGGCCAAGAATGTTTGCACATACGAGGAATTTGTTGTAGTGACAGAAGCTCTACAGTGCAACAGAAAGACAGCAACAGGACAGGACACAGATAATAAAAGAATAGTAAACAAATATACAAATAGGCAATGTACAGACAATTATGTGCGTACAGGTCTGATATGTGCAAATATGAAATGGAAAGAAGAAGAAAAAAAAAAGGGAAGTGTGGTGAATAAATAATAGACTTGTGTGTTCTGCGTTTTATTGTCAGGTGTTCATGAGAAGGATTGCCTGAGGGAAGAAACTGTTCCTGTGTCTGGTCGTTCTGGTGCTCAGAGCTCTGTAGCGTCGACCAGACGGTAACAGTTCAAAGAGGGAG
>JAFVLL020012738.1:0-19400 GCA_021397915.2 Tor tambroides | reverse complement strand
ATGTAGAACATGTATTCTTGCCGAGAGCCCTCCGCAAGTATGCAGAAAGGCATTGTGGCTGTACTTGGACAGCATGTATTTAGCATTGTTTTATGAAGTTGTCTACTCTTGCCATGAATTTACAAATGCTGAATAAATCTGGTGTTTCCTGCCTTAGCTTTGCAAATAAAATCATTATGACCATTTTCATGCAGCTCACTTGCGCTCTCTCTCTCGTTCTTCCGTGTTAAAGAGAATTCTTGGATTTGCATAACGTGTTCTGTAAACCCTCACCTTGTTTGTTTTTATCTCTGACACATGTAACCACTTCATCTTGAAATTATGGGCACGCTCTTTATTCAACAAATTTGTTCACTGTACATCACACATTAAGGCTAATTGGAATCGCATTGTGATGTCATATGTATAACAGTGTGGTTCTTTGTTGCTGTTTTGATGTGGTTTTGATGATATCTAACACTATCTCTTGTGGCGAACGTGTTTGATTAATGATCCCGAGGGTCTATAAATGGCATCTGGAAGGCTGATCTCGCCCTCCACCACGGAGCTCAAAGAACCTCTGAAGGATCACATCTCCGACTGTCATTACAGTCCCTGACTGGCTTTGTATTTAGTAGGTTCTGACTGCCTCGAGACAGAACCAGTCTGAATCTCAGCCTGTTGTGTTGTGGTATGGAGACTTAATGGATGGGTGAGCGTCTCTTGACACTGACCCCCCACTGGGAAGCATAACAATGTGAAGCAGAGTGAATTGGCAGTGATTGTCCTGAGGGGAAACATCTAAAGCCAACACAACTCTGCCCCTCAAAATCCCGCCTTCATTGTTCTGGCAGACTTTCTGTTATCACTTATGGGAAAATATGGCCGTACATGACGTGGTTAATGCTTTTGGTGTGGTTATTGCTCTGAGAACTGGCAAGTCTCATATAAGTTAAAAACATTACATACTCTATTTTGATTATGTCTGTGCTTTAATCACATAGCAACCAAACCTTTTTAGTGAGTGCTGGGAGACTTTTATCCCTTAATTCGCTGTATGTTTTAGAGAACTTGCAATTTATTCAGTCAGTTAGTTCAACATTATTACCGAAATACTGCACTTTCACTTAAGACACTACTTTTAAATCGAATGTACTTGGAGTGGTCTATGTGGGCCTTGTATGTGGTTTTAGTGGGTAAAACTCTGGAAAACAATTTCTGTTGTATCCCAGATATGAGCCAGTTTTGCATGAATAAAGATCTTTTCTGAAGATTAAAGACCACCACAAAAAACGTGAGCTATATTTCAGATGTGAAGCTATGAAGCAGCACAACCCAGTTGTGATTCTTTAAATTATAAAGCATAAAGCTAGAAACCTGGATATTTAGCAGCACCCTGACTGGAGATTAGACACTTTCCAAACATTGGACAAAACATTAAATGTCTTGTTTTTGCTTTAGTCCAATTTTTCTCTGACTATTGTGCTTGGAAAGTGAGCAGACGAAACCAATCTTGATCAAAGGCAATAGAAAATACCAAAAAAGGCACTTACTGTGATCTCTGTCTGGACTTGGTGTTGTCAGTTTTTTGTTTTTTTTTTTTCTGGCCTTTTGTTGCATTTTAAAACTTTTATATAATCTCAAATATTAGCTGTTCGTCGCAAAATAAGGCTTTAGTAATGATATCAATTTGTAGGCTAACTTAGAAGGTTAAATCACCATGGGTTTCCTCCATTTTTAGCAAAATAAGGTATGTACTTAACATTGACATATGTTTACATAATCACAATTCATAAGTGAATTTAAGTTTAATTTGATCAATAAGCACATATGGTTGCATTCTTGTTGTCGTAAAACTGCTGTTCAAAAAAGACCTAGGAATTCCTGAGGAACCCAATGCTCAAAATAAGTCTTCCAAATTTTAAGTTTTTAGTTACACTTTTGATAAAATTCTTTTTGAGCATTTTATCATTTGATACACCCTGCCTTCTAAGACTGTATATTTAACAGATGTTTGATCCTCCTTGCTCTTAAAGGGATCGTTCACCCAAAAATGAAAATTCCGTCATTAATTACTCACCCTCAAGTTGTTCCAAACCCATAAGACCTTTCTTTATCTTCGGAACACAAATTAAGATATTTTTGATAATTCATAGAGCTTTCTGACCCTGCATAGACAGCAACACAACTGACACGTTCAAAGTCCAGAAACGTAGTAAGGACATTGTTGAAACAGTCCATGTGACATCAGTAGTTCAACATTAATTTTATGAAGCTACAAGAATACCTTTTGTATTTTATTTGAACGATGTCCTTACTTCGTTTCTGTGCCTTGAACGTGTCAGTTGCGTTGCTGTCTATGGAGGGTCAGAAAGCTCTCTGATTTCATCAGAAATATCTTAATTTGTGTTCTGAAGATGAACAAAGGCCTTACGGGTTTGGAACAACATGAGGGTGAGTAATGACAGAATTTTCATTTTGGGTGAATTAACCCTTTAAGAGTGCAGGAGTCTTATGCTTACTGCTCAAATGATTCCTTATTGGGTTGTCTTAGGCTAAACTGAACTGAAACGGTCAATAGGAGCCTGCTGATATACTCTATATTAAAAATGTATTTTTAATTTCCCATTTCTAGCCCTGTAAGTCAGTCTCTTTCTGTCTTCCGTCTTGACTCTCTGCAGGTTTCAGCCACTGAACAGAGTTAGTTTCCCTCATTAAGTAGACATGGCAAAATTGTATTATCTTGGCAAGCAGAGTCTGTAAATGTGAGGATTCCTGCAATTTCCAGCAGGGCTCAGTTGGTCTGGTTCTGGCGGGATGTTATTGTAACTGGTTTCAGCTGGAAGCCTTTTGCAGTCCAACCAAAAGGGTGTGAATTGGTTGCCGACCCACAATTTAACATTCCAACTCTAAGGCTTTTGAAATTAGCCTGCCCTGAAATGAGGGGTTCTGAATCTCCCTCTGCGCCTTTGATCTTCTGTTTTCTACAAGTGAAATGTTGAACTATGGCCTACGCTTTCTACTACGGTTCACTTTGCTTTATATAATAGTATTTTAGTAAATTTAATTTTTTTTCTGAATTTTGAAATTGAGCTTGGCCTGCCAATACAACTCAAATACAGTTCAAAGTTTAAAGAGTAATTCAATGCCACTTTCAGTATCAGCTGAAAAGTTTTTTTTGTTTTTTTTATATAAAGTAAATGGCTGACAATTTTGCTTGACTAATGCTGTGACTGAAATACAGATGAACTTTTCCCAAACTTGTTAAATCTGAATAAACAGTATTATGACTTTGTGCATCGAGTAGTCTTCAAGGCTGATGTTTAAACAACATAAAGCTTACATGTATAAAGTGGTGAGGATATTGGTGCTTGTCATAATTTCCCTGTGAAATTATTTCAATTATTTCTTCATAAAACCAATTTTCATGCAGCAATGAAAGGACCTTTTACCTTAGGTCCAGGAATAAATGTAGTGATATTATATGACTGGCCCCTTCACTGAAATGTGTCCTTTGAAGTTTCTTCTACATATTTTTCTGGTTGATAGATCAGAGCAACTCAGAAGCATAAGTGCTTTGATGCTTTGCAATTTTCATCACTACCTGAAACGTAGTACATTTAATGATTTGAGCATGAAAACGCTGCAAGGTTGCCACAGAACATTGTGGTCTTTGAAATTTTATCACGCATTGAAAAGCAGAAACATCAACCGATGATGTCTGATATGAGATATTTGCCAAGATAAATACTGTATAATAGCTGAGTAGAAATAGGCAGGAAAAAGCAGTGCTTGTGCTATTTTATTTTATTTCAAAATGTTGTGTTTCCGCATGCATTCTATGCAAATCAGATCTGGCGGAAGTGCTTCAATTACAATTTAAGTTCGTGTTAATTTCAGTGCTTTCTGATATATGATTAAATATTTTCCAGCTCTACTGTAGGAATGGCATGTCTGGAGGAGCTTACGGGATTCCTGAGCACCAACTGTGAGGTGCTTTCATTTGTTCTTCCGTAAACACACTCTTGAAGGATGAGGTACGCTCAATTTAGCTAAGTGAGCAGTCCCCCTTTTACCTCGCCATTCCTTCCGGAAGCATCTCCTATTGTGCTGCCACTCCCAAAATTAGCCCATCATGCTCTGTCTAACATGGAACGTATTGAAAACTTTCCATAATTTCATTTTCCAGATCCTGGGGGTGCAAAAACCCTTACACTGGTTTGCAAAAGATGCCAGGGCCTGTTATACAACAAATAAAGCTGCTCAAAGTCTGATCTTCATTATGAGCAGGGGCTTGGGTAAGGGCAATTTCTAGCAAAGAGGTTCAGGGATGCAAGCAATCAATCGATTGCACATTTGGTCTCCATTCCTCATGAATGCTGGGCCTACCACAGCTTTGTCTTATAAAACTGAAGCATGCATGTAGACTGGGTGGGAACCCATCATCAAGTCTACGCATATGATGTAGTGCTGTTGTTTCAGTGCAAACTTTGAATCGTATGAATGCCTAACTTTTTTTTTTTAAATTTCCTTAAGACTAATTCATGCTAGCACATTTTCCCCACTGAATAAAAAATAAAAACAGGTAATTATGACTCTCGCAATTAGAAGTTCAGATCTTGCAATTCTGACTTTTTTTCTCAGAATTGTGAGATATAAACTCACAATTCTGACTTTTCAGAATTGCGTGAAACACAACTTTCGGGAGTTAAGTCAGAGTTGCTGGATATAAACTTGCAATTGCGAGTACTAAATTCAGGATTGCCAGATATAAACTCGCATTTCTAACTTATTTCTTAGAATTGCATGATACAAAACTTAATATATCGGGTGTTAAGTCAGAACTGCAAGAAAAATCAGAATTGCTGGATATAAACTCGCAATTACGAAAAGTCAGAATTGCGAGTATATTTCTCACTTTTCTCTGACTTTTCTCAGAATTGGGAGTTTCTCACAATTCTGACTTAATTTCTCACAGTTTCCAAGTTTATATCACGCAATTCTGAGAAAAAGTCAATATTGCGAGTTAAGTCGGAATTGTGAATATAAACTCACAATTCTGAGAAAACATTAGTCTTTTTTCCCTCAGCACTGGACTTATAAACTCACAATTGCGAGTTTATATCACGCAATTCTGAGGAAAAAAGTCAGAATTGAGAGATGTAAACTCGCAATTATGAGGGGAAAAAAATGTCAATTGCGAGATTAAAGTCTCAATTACCTTTTTTTTTTTTTTTTTTTTTTTTTTTTTTTTTTTTTTTTTTTTTTTTTTTTTTTTTTTTTATATTCAGTGGCAGAAACGGGCTTCCATACTAATTTAACTGTTGTGTTAATATTGCAATTAATCAATATTAAGAAATTTCAGTTTAAGACATTTATACTGTAAATATACTATAAGGTTCCATACTTCTGTAGTTAAATAGTTTGTCTAGTGACAGCATGCCTTTTATAAACCCATGCCGTTTGCCACTTGTATAAAGAAGCTACTGACAAGCCTATTGTTTGTATTGTGATGCTCCAGGAGATCCTTCTATCTATCAACAACAAACACGACATGGTTGTCCAAGTATGGGAATCTCCTCAGGCTGAAGCAAAAGGTGTCCAATGCTTAAACGCTATACATCACTTGACAAGCCAACTGACCCTCTGGTCACTAAAGGGGTCGGACGCTGTTAGAGAAGTGCCTAGCGAAGGGAAATGTCTGCCTCCCTAGCTTTAAAATGTCAGATTTATCAGTCCAACTGCAAATTGCTCAGTGTATTTTCTTAACACTGATACATATATCCATGTATCCTGTAGGGCCTCTGATGGGCAGTGTTAAATTCTGGCTTATCTTATCTTGTCGTGAATTCTGAAAAGGTTTTTCATTGCCCTGACACTTCACAGCACAATCTCATCTTGTCTTTGCAGTTCTTAAAAATTCAAACTGTAAATAACTATTTACAGACAAATTTATTTATTATTATTATTATTATTATTATTATTATTACTGGTAGTAGGTAGTATTAACTTTAATTTAATAAATTAAATTGATTAAAATTATTTTTTTTAATTAACTGTAAACAGCTGTTTATTTTATTTTACTTTTACTTTTATTTTTCCTATACTTGGCAGTCATTGAAAACGGTCTCAAAGCAGACATGCATGAGATCATAACAATGTAGAACTTCTCCTGACGGCCTCCTTTAGAAATAACAATGGCTAAGTTGTGGCTTTGACAGACTAATGGTATGTTGGAAAATATGAGCTCCATGTGACGTTCTGTTAAAAATAGTGGTCCTTTACACACACCGTACTATCAACAAGCCCTCAGGACAGGCGTTGAGGAGGGGTTGATTAATGAAGACCTGTCTGTTTGACATCCTTTTTCCTTTCACACTTCGTAGCTTGAGCCCACAACACCTCCAAACCCCAGACTGCAAGAGGACTGAGAGAGGATTGACGTGGGCCACAGAGGCTTTTCCATGCTAGTTCGTTTAGCTTGATACCATTTAAATCTCTAGAGAAGACAAGCTCGACCACCTCTTAGTGATTCGAACCAGACTTTGTGCCAAACTGAAGCTGCTATTTATTGTACTGTTTACTAAAATACACATGTTGGGAAATCGCACATCTGTGTACCAACTGATGGATGAAGTCGTGCCGTGGTGTGAGAGAATTAAACTTGTGTATGCATGCGTGAGAACAAGTGCCAGTGGTTTGCCGTTGAAGGTCACTGTTGGTAAAATGTACCAAAACGCTACACGCAAGTAGCTGCTCTTTACCCTTGTTTCCCCTTTTTCCTCAGAAACAAGACCCCTCCCTTCTAAACTGTTGTCCCTGAGGTTATTTTCCTCCCTGAACTGGGATTCGGTCATCTCCAGATCTCATTGCTTTCCTACAGACAACGAGTGGCCAGAACAAACTTGCAAATTATGACTGGTATGTGTTGATTTCTTGATGAGGTCCAAGAATATTTCTGGAACCACACCAGGAGAATTTGCAGGCTTCTCCTTGCTTCATTAACAAAAACCTCTCAACATTGATGCTGAAACTAATACCTTTTGAATTCAAGGAAATCATTGAAATAACAGAATATAAAGGGCGGTAATGATTTTTGGGTGTCGTGCTGTCAAACCCATGTTGGGAATTCAGGAAAAACTCTCACCTGACCTTCCCAGAGGTTAAATACATTTCTTTTTAACCCAACAGCTTTAGTACTTGGACCAACAAAGGGGCAAGAACATGATGAGAAGGCTATATGTGTCTTTTCTCTTTTCAGAAGCCTCTTTGTCCTTCATTTGTCTTGGCATTCCTGATGAGGAGATTCTTCTGTTTACCCTCAGCTTTGCCTAAACATTTGTCCTTTTATGGTCTGTTGAACAGAACAAACCTCTTTTTTTACCTTTTTAAATTCAGAACCGGTTCACCAGTCTCCGTACAGCTCAAGTCACCTGCAGTGACCCTTACCAAACCAAATCTGGAGTTGTTTCTGTAAGTCACATAAGTGCTAATTCTCGTTAATGCCCCCATTTAGGTCAGCACTGCGGGTCTCTAGCCAAATACTGCCGGAGGATATTTTGCTTTCCCACTCATAAACAATGACATTCAGTCTGAGGGGTTCGCGCATTGCCATGTGTGCATTTGTGGTCTTTGCGAGCAATCAGTTCTGTTTGAAATGGCAAAGAGAAGCTCATGCATTTTAATACATCTCATGGCGACAAGCAAGAAAGAGCAAACACAAAACAAGGCAGAGGCCATTTAAAGTGAAGAGTGAACTCTTATGACTGTGGAGAAGAAAAGAACTAAGATTCGTCTGTATGGTCAAGTCCTGAAGATGAAAAGTTGTCTTCCTGAGGCGGTATTGGATGGAAACCCTTATGGATTGTTGGGAACATTCCAGATGTCCTTCCTGTTAGATGTTATCTTCTCTCTTGGAGACTGAGTTAAGCTTTTTTCATTACCGCCACTACATCCAACCATATTGCCAATGCTCTCTAAACCTAAGGAATAAAAAAAGAAAATTGTCATTTACTCGCCCTCATATTGTTCCGAACCTGCATGACTCTTTCTTTTGTGGAAAATGAAAGATTTTCAAGAATGTACATTCAGTGGAAGTCAACGGGTTTCAAAATGGAATTGGGTCCCTTCGAATTTCAGTGTAAGGACAATTTTGGACAACATTTATTGTATGAAAAATTGAGGCTTTCACACAATATACTTCTGGGAGCTCAGTTATAGGAACTAGCCAGCAGGGTTGTTCCATAAAACCAATTTCTCCCTTGTGCCATTTTCCTGGTTGCATTTGCACCGGCAGCAGGAAGAAGCTGACAGCGTCGACAACCGGTGAATGGAGGACGCCGTGATCAGTTGTTTTTGTTGTGTGTCACGGGTTTCGTGATAAGGGAGATGGAATATAAACGCACAATTTACGCGATTGAAAGAGTGTGAAAATCTGACTAAATATCTTAAGACAACTTGCAGTTTTACATATCATCGAGGCTGAGAAAAGAACACAACGCTACACACAACAGGTAGCTAAATGCCATTATCACTTTTCCATGTTCATGGAATAAATATTTTTTACATAGCTTTTTAAAAATAGCAGGTAGCCGGTGTTTTGTATGCTTTTGGCCAATCAGCGTACACTGCGGCACTGATAGTTCCTATAGAACTTTTTTAGACCCTACTCTGAAGTAGGAGCTAAAATAGTTCCCCCAAACAGAGTTCCTAGAACTAAATACGTTCCTAGTTCTCCGGTGCGAACACACCAAAAAGCGAGTACTTCCGCTAATAGTTCTAGGAACTAGGAAATGTTCCTCCAGTGCGAAAGCCCCTAATTATGGACATTTTGTGTTCCACAAGAGAAAGACGTACTGGTTTGGAACAACATGAGGTTGAGTAAAAGTAAATGGCACGGTTTTAATTTATTTTTTAAATTTATTTAATTTTATTTATTTTATTTTATTTTTTTGGTCAACTTTTTGTTGAGCCATAGCTGAACATATTTGTCTTTGTTCAAGTTTAGCTGCAATGTAAAGCTAAGCCTTGACAGATAATAGCCTAGATGGATGTGAGTTCACTCAGACCTGACTTATCTAAAAGCATATGTCGTTACACACATGCAGGGTCAAAAGTCATTAGCTCTTCTCACATCTCCAGTGATGTCATTCCATAATAAAAACCCACTGACTTTTATTGGAAACCAAAGAAATGCCACGGAGACGCCACCACGCTATGCAAAACACCTTGTTTGGGCCCTACACCGTTTCGAGGGCACATGCAGTTCTACTTATAGCTCTATTAATGATCATTATACTCCTTTCCAGATGTTCCCCTTGTTTAATGTTGCATGCACATGACAATTGACTCCACCAGCTTGGCTTGGATGCAGCCCCACCACGTATTTGTGCCTTTTTTTTTTTTTTTATTTCTCCCTTTCCAGACCAGCGGTAAAACCTGTGAAGGGTTGAGTATATTGGCCTTGTCAGTCAACAGCAGTGCAGCGCATGTCTTGGTTCGACTGGTTCATGCCTTGGCATAAATCTGCATGGGAGTCTTCATGGGAGATCCAAATCGCAGGAAAGGCCCCACGCTTGCAAATGGATGACGTAGGAGAAGGAACTTGGTTCCAGTATTTGGTCTGGATCGCGTTGGCTCGGGACAATGCTGGCAAGGTGTTTGGAGATTACTTTCTCCATAAGGTTGTGTTGTCTAAAGGGGTTGAAGGAGAAACACTAGTGTGGAGCTTGGCCTGCTGTCAACGCCATACGGTCTTGGCAGTGTGGTGATGTGAAGCCAGCTGGCTCTGGTTTTAACAGTGAGTGATGGGAATCGTTTGGGTCCTGTGAGGATACGTTCACGCACAAGTAATCCAATCTAAAAGCTGGGTGGTCGCTAATGTACCATTTAGATGTATATTCCTCTTTGAAACGTCACTTTTGAGGTGTTTTTTTTGAAGGGGTTGTCTAGTGCCATGGCTACTTCACATCTGATTCCATGAGCAAAAGTGATCCACTGGCTTTTGGAGTTATTCGACTGCAAAGGCTTTGTTGAGCCACACGGCTGATGTAGAGCGGATTTACATGGCTGCTTAGGAAAACACTTGGTAAATCAAGAGTATTATCGACTGGGTACACAACCTGTGAATCTAAACCTTTCAGAAAGCCTGAATCCCACGGTGCGCTCACAGTTTGAATTAATAAACAAAACAGCATTTACATGCAGTAAGTTTAATACGAGCAGTATATTTGGTCAAATGTCTTCGCTGTGGAAAAGTTATATTTATCCACCATACATGGCTTTTTGAAGTGCACATGCATACATTTGAATTGTTTTCAATTTACGTAACATGTTAGACCAGTATTATTCTCTCAAATGTCCAAACTTGCATTACAGCTGTCTGAACAATTTCATATGGAACATTTTTGCTTATTTCTTAAAGATTTACTAGCCCAACATGCATGCATTTTTGCATTGTCATCATTTTTGAGGTCTGTGGGTTATCTGAGGTTTATGTGACTATATAAACACATTGGAGATATTTCTTAGCTTTCACATGATTTTTACTTCAGATGCAAAACTTGCAGTGTTTACTTTAAGTGTCAAATAGCACCATGTTAACAATTTAGTATAGGGGCCAATTCTCACCATTAAGTAGTTGCTTATTAGCATGCATATTACTAGCATATTGGCTGTTTAATAGTATTTATAAAGCACATATTCTGCATGACCATATTCTAATCCTAATCCTACCCAATACCTTAACTACCTTACTATCTATTTCTAAGCAGTAATTAGGAGTTTGAGGCAAAAGTCATAGTTAATAAAATTAATAGCAAGAATTGGACCTTAAAATAAAGTGTGACCATCAGGCAAATGTTGTTTTGTTTAGAATATTTATTGTAATTGTGTCCCAGACTCCAAGTTAAGTTCATAGTCATTTAGAATAAAAAAAATATAATGTATTTTGCATTAAATTAAGCAGTCAAGTTTAATTTTAAATTCCTACTATTAAATTTAGTCTGGTTCATGAACAAAAAAGGTCACAATGGTGAGGTGGTTTTAAAATGATTGAATGAGAAGTTTCAAAACACTGATTCATTTACAAACCTGGCATTGCTAATAATGACTACAGATTAACATTTCTTGTTGCAAATGCTAAATTTGCTAAAGAAATCTGTAGATGGTTTAACAATGTTATTGGCTGATTAAAACATTGGCAAAACAAAGTAGTGTTATTAAGGCCCAATAGAGCAGTTATTGAACTCAAATGCCTATTTATATACTTGTCATTTATTTTATTTTATTTTTTTTAATTATGCACTAAAAGGGTATGGTTCAATTATGCCAGCCTGCTATATTAAAACTCTTGAGTAAAATGTGATTGTAATAGCTCTACATGGTTGTTTTGCAGAATGATTTTATTGTATTTTCCAATAAACTTTTTAATCTTAAGATTAGTGTAAATAAAATGTTCAATGCATTCCTGTTTCAGTTCATTTGTAATATTTTCTATGTACATAGATTTTAGAATCACGATAACGGCTAATACTTTGTGTACTGACTGTTTCCTCAGTAGCACACTGTAACCCATGTGCTTATAATTACAGTAACTGATCTGTTGCAATAACAGAAATGATGAGAATTCAAACTGATGAATTCACAGGGATGAGTGAGCCTTTCTGTAGCCTTCAGCAAACAGGATGTGAGGTACAAAAAGTATCAGCTGCATTATACAGAGATATGAAAGGACTAAGAGCCATATTGTTGTCTTAGCTTAGAATTCTGATCCACGTGGGTGGCAAAGAAAATCGTATTCTTGGCCTCAACAACTTATTAACCCTTGTGGGAGTCTTGGTGTGTGTTCTGTGAAACAGCAGCTCTGAAGATGTAAACCTACTTGATGATGCCTATCAGTACTTGCGGTACTGTGACTTAAAGATCATGCAGAACATTGCCAGATGCATTTGTGCATATCTAAAGCAGTCAGAAAACTTGTATTAAAAATGACAGACAAAACTTTTGACTTCTGTGGGCTGGGTTAAGTGCTTTTCACCAGGTACTCAACAACAAAGAGAGAAGCAGCACTTAATTTTAAATACAAACTTCTCAAATGGACCAACCTTTGGTTGCCATGAAGATGAACACTGATGCCCTTTTTCCATCCTTAGCACAACATAAACACAAATCTCAGGTTCCGTGACTAGGATGGACAACAAGCCGCAGTTGATGGATTTCAAAATGTTTTCCTCCTAATTCTGTGGTGTATTAATGCCCAATGCGGAGAGAAGGGGAATTTTATTATTTTGTCATGGAAGAAACCATTGCTAGGTCTGAATGGAGGCATGGAGACAGTATAGGCCTAAATTGGCAAAATGTGTGACTGGAAACTTACCCAAAACAGACTCTCTTCAGTAAGTTAAAGTTCAATTAAAGTTCACCAAATGACTGTTGAATGATGTTTAGAAAGGGAAGATTTTCTGTGCTGTGTTATCCTAAGTATGTGAGTGAAAGAAGCTTGTTGTAGCTTGTTGTAATTGTTTAATCTGTAAAGTTTCTTTGGATTGGTGACCTCAGTGCTCTGAGATCCCATGTTGGGAATGACAAAGTCGCAGTTGATGGCTGTCTTTGTTTTTCGCTTAAAGGAATGTGATTCTAAATCTTACTTTCTTTTGTGGAACTCAGGAGATGTTCTGAAGACCAGTTTTTGTACGTACACTACTGTTCAAAAGTTTGGGATTAGTAAGATTTTTTTTATATTTTTAAAAGAAGTCTCTTATGCTTATTAAGGATGAATTTGTTAAATACAGAAAAAACAGTAATGTTGCGAAATATAATTACAATTTAAAATAATGGTTTTCTATTTTAATATGCTTTGAAATATAATGTATTCCTGTGATGCAAAGCTTGAATTTTCAGCATCATTACTCCAGTCTTCAGTGTCACATGATCCTTCAGAAATCATTCCAGTATGCTAATTTATTGTCAATGTTGGAAACAGTTGTGCTGCTTAATATATTTATAACCTATGATATTTTTTCCCGGATTCTTTGAATACAAAGTTAAAAAGAACAGCATTTATTCAAAATTGAATTTTTTTTTTTTAACAATATACACTACCGTTCAAAAGTATGGGGTCGGTCTTTGTTTGTTTGTTTTTGTTTTTTTTGTTTTTTTGAAAGAAATGAATATTTTCATTCAGCAAGGATGTGGTAAAGTGATAAAAAGTTATAGTAAAGGCTTATATTGTTAGAAAATTTTCTATATCAAAAAATGCTGTCTTGTTAAACCTTTTTATTTCTCAGAGAATCCAGAAAAAAGTATCACAGGTTCCAAAAAGCAGCACAACTTCCCAACACTGATAATAACTGAGCTTCAAATAATCATATTAGAATGATTTCTGAAGGATCATGTGACACTGAAGACTGGAGTAATGGCTGATGAAAATTCCGCTTTGATCACAGGAATAAATAACATTTTTAAAGAATATTAAAATAAATAAACACTTTTGAATTATAATATTTCACAGTATTGCTGTTTTTTCTGTATTTTTCATTAAACAAATGCAGCCTTGATGAGCATAAGAAAATTATTCAAAAAACATTAAAAATCTTACTGATCCCAAACTTTTGAACAGCAGTGTACAATGGGGGAAAAAAAGGGCCGAAAACTGTTTGGAGAAAAAAGACCCTTTTTCAAAATCTTTCTTTTTTCCTGTGGAACAGAAAAGTCATCAGGTTTGGAACAAATTGGGGTTAATGACAAAGTAACAAAGTAAATGATGACACATTTTTCATTTTTTGTTCAATCTCTTTAATTCTGTGGTGTATCAATCTCCGGTATTGAGAGAAGGGGATTTTTAGTCTTTGTCCTGGAGAAAAACATTGCCAATTTAGGCCTGCACTATATCCCCAGCCTCCATTCAGTCCTCAGTACTGTCTAAACATGCAGGATCTGAATCAGCCCTCCACATCGGCTGAGGAAATCACCTGGAAAGCAAGCGTTCTGTCTGGCTGCTATCTACAACGGAGAATGAAGGTAAACAAGTATGATAGTCGGCAGGAGAGGAAGGGAGGAAAAAAAAAAACCTAGATTTATCTGTTTCTACAGTTTCACAGAAAACACAGGCCATCAAGATCTCTTTAGGAGGACGTGGGCTGGTAAAACAAGTGTTTTATTTACTTCTCTCGTTTTCTGGTCTGAAATGTGGGTAGGTGCTCCAAGACGGTGGTTGGGTTGGTTTCTGGGTTGAATGTTGAGAACTACCCATCAAGTTGTCATGTGAAGAACTCAGTAACCAGTAATAAGGCAGCAAAATGTCCTTTTGTCCATGATCGAGCGCAGTGTTTTGGCTCTTAGTGGCAGGGGTGTGGCCGGACAGTCCTTCCTTCATGCATATTCAAGAACATCCTGAGAAAGAAGCTTGGCTGGGTGTCAGACGAGCTCTACAAAAGATTGGTGCTTGACAAGAGGCTGAGCTCCCTGCCAGCCGAGAGGGTTACAAAGTGGAACAGAGGGCCTCAGCAATGTTTGCTAAGATCTAAAGCTGTTCTCTAAAGCACTGTTTACATTTTATTCACTTGCACAGCTGAAAAGTACATAGCTTTTTCTTTTTTTTTTTTCTTTTTTTTTTTTTTTTTTTTTTCTTTTTTTTTTTTTTTTTTTTAAATACACCTTCCACTTCCAATGTCCTTCCCTTTTCTTTCTCTTGACTCTGTGAGGTGTATTCTGCCATTTGGTCAAAGAATGTGTACTAGAGGAAATTATGTGGTCTAATGGGATTATTAGTTGGTTTGTTCCAAAGGACTCTTTCACACCAGTGGTGCGCAAGCAAGATCACCCACTTACAAGAGGTTTTCCTTGCTGCTAGCAACATTTTCAGTAACATTTCTCATTTTTGGTTAAAGTTGAAGTCAACTAAAACTTAAATTAAATAAATCAATCAATCAAGTGACTGAAAAAATGACTGAAACCTACTAAAAATGACAAACACAACAAAGGGACAGTTCACCCAACCTTCGTTCATCTTCGGAACACAAATTAAGATATTTTTGATGAACTTTGAGAGCTTTCTGACCCTGCAAGGTAGTAAGGACTTGCATTTGGTAGCATTGATGTCTATGCAGGGTCAAAAACTTCTTGGATTTCATCTCAAAATACCTTAATTTGTCTTCTAAAGATCAACGAAAGTCTTACGAGTTTGGAACGACATGAGGGTGAGTAATTAATGACAATTTTAATTTTTGGTGAACTATCCGTTTCAGAAATGCTCCCTTTTTGTTATTTTTGTCATTATATATATATATATATATATATATATATATATATATATATATATATATATATATATATATATATATATATATATTATTAGTATATTTGCCATTATATATGCTATAATAGTATATCAGTGACACTAAACAACAACAACACTGATGCCAATGAATTCTTTTTAAAATGTATTTTAGAAGTATTTTGGGTGCTGTTGAGTAAATAAACTCCAGACAAGAGTGCCAGATGGTTATGACAACTATGTAAGATTTGACACAAATGGATTCTGTTATGTATTTATGGATACATTATGCAGTTTTGGTTTGGCTTGTCTGATTTTAAGTCATAACGTTTAATATCTTTGTGAATTCATGGCTGGTTTCAGAGGAAGCTCTATGAACAGTAGCCATCCTGCTGAGATGAACCTGATCCAGATCACACGCTCATTCCTTAAATGGAGGACATTTCTTAGCTGCTTGTGGGGGAAAGTGGCTGTCAGTGGGGGTTAGAATAGAATTTCTTGCTCCTCTCACAAACTGGCTTTTTTATGGCTTTCAAGAGGTTCCTCTTTGGTCATTGTTTATTGCCTTTGTTTAAATGGGCACCCAATTAGCACTGAGATGACAGCAGATCCCCACCAGCACCTTTTAAGATGTAGAGGGCTTCCTGCTCGTAGATGAACGCGCGCACACACACAAAGGCTGAAAGTAGCCCTGGCCTCACAGTCTTAACATTTGGGCTGTGAATCATTATGGGTAAATCAGACGGATCTATTTTGTTTTTGAAACGGAAGGGACAGAGATATTATACCTGTCCTAAATCCTAAATCCAGGCTGGTTATCCACGAAGTGCTACTGGAAGCACAATACTCACAAACACAGAGGTATTACTGGAATTTGCACCTGCTGCAGGGCAAGTGGTGTGATCTGTTTCAGTATCCTAAAAGATGACCGCTGCTGGCCACGGCACTGCAGTTCACAATAGGGAATAAGTGTAAGTGATAGAAAATGGACAAACTTGGATAAATGATTTGAATGACTGATTGATTTAAACATGCAATTTTAGATCAAAGGTACCAGAGGTGTCTGTCTGTCTATCTGTACTACTTAAATTTTTTTTTCTTTGAAACATGCAAGGCAAATATTAATGATACCATAGTTTGTTTTATTCTTTTATTAATTTTTAAATTATATTTTTGATATTTTGATTTGATTTAATTGCATTTTAAATCAGCATGCCTCCTCATTTTGACTGATGCATGATGCTTCTACACAGCATTTTCAGTTCAAAACCTTTTTTTTTTAACATCATCAGTTCCCATTATTTCACTTTCTTAACTAAAGACATTTTTCCACAAGTTTTTTTTTGAGCTGACCAACCCCCTCACCATCATTTCATATTATCTCACACACAAACACATACACACACACAGTGTGACGAGGACCCTTAAACGTGGTCATTCTCAAGCCGCAGCTGCGTCCATTCTCTGAGAGGCCTGGGCGCAGACGTCCTCTATTGTAGCACAGGGCCATAATGTCCCCTTTCAACTGCCCCCTTCATAAACAGCCAGGTGTGAGCGCGGTGAGAGGGGAGGGAGGCTTTGCTGGCACTCTCCACAGCTATTTTCATACGAATGCCCCCTCATGTTGGTAAGAAGAAAGGACTCATAAACATTATAAATAACCAGTGATGTGATAAAGCCCAGTACTTGAGCAATTGTTGTTTAGCGGTAGTGCTGTGTGGTAATTATTTCCTCAAAAAAAAAAAAAAAAGGGAAGGGAGCCGGAGGCTAAATTAAAGGGTTCCCTACTCTCATGCCAATCACAAATTGCCAGACTCTTGTTGCTTCCTCGACTCCAAGGCTGAAATTAGAATTACAGCCTTGGATGGTTTCTGGATGGATGGTTTCTGCACAAAGAGAAATATGCTTGTATTATATATTGTTTGTGCACTCTCTACGTGTGAGGTCCACCTGTTTGGATAATATTACATGTCAAGACTTATAGCATTGAGAAACATTTATACCTTTAGCCCATATTCTATAAATCTGCAGAACAAATGGTCAGTATTACAATGTATTAACTTGAATTTTGGGTCATGTAAAGACTTTATTCGAATACCCAGTGTGGTTTGCGACAGTTTGTCTGCACAGACATTGTTTGTTTATTTGTTTGTTTTTTGTTTGTTCAACTAAATGAATTTTATTTGTTAGTGTTTTTATTGTAATTTGTTACTTGTGTATTTTTTTAAATTAGTTTATTAACTATTTATTAAACTTACATTTATTTTAATTCTAAATACTGTTATTTTTTGACTGAAATATTTTATTTGATTTTTATTTTTTACTTGGTGACTGACTAAAATTATTTGACTAACCCTTCATTTACTTAACTTTTAAATGGTATTTTAATTCGCTATTTTATGAAATTAATTTTGACCGACTTATTTACTTACAAATAACAAGTTTATGAACTATTTATTTAACATTAAGTTTTATTTAAATTTTGTATTTAAAATTATTTAAATTGTTTTTTATTTATTAAATAGCTTTTTATTTACTTGAAGTTTATTAACTATAAATTTAGCTTTTAAATTATTTTAATTCTATATTTTAGAATATTAATTGAATAACTTATTTAGCTGTTTAACAAACTTTAACACTTTATTCAACTTTTAAATTAAATCTGCATTTTAATTCCATATTCTTTTTTATATTATTTTAAAATTCTATTTAAATTATTTATTTTAATTTAATTTTTTTTTTAGTTATTTAAACTGTTTATTCTTGACTATTTATTTACACGTTTACAGTAAATATTACAGTAAGTAAATATGGACTTTAATTGGAAAATCTCGTGCATTGAAACATGGTTAGTTTTGGTTTGTCACCTTTTATCTCATCTTCAGTCCCGAACTGCCCTGAACTGTCCTTTTGCTCTTCAGCTGTTCGACCTCATTGATGCATTTAACCGCCCTTTTCAAATCTTCTCCTTATCACTGCCCTAAGCAACCTTTAAGGTTGAGCGGGGGTGAGCGTTATCAAGATAACTATCCACCCCACACACACCAAACACTAATTCTCTGTCAATGACCTGCTCGCGGCATGCTTTCAGGGATTATACTCAACCAGCCATTTCAGGATGTCGAAGTGCGGATAGGGCCTCCTCACATGAGGATTTGCCTTTTCTGTCTTGTTCTTGCTTTTCACCTCTGGGCCTGAGAGGATTAAACCGTGCTTCCGGACGCGGAGCATTATTTTCCTGGGATGAGAAACCTAGAGGAAGTAGCTGGGATCTAGTGATCCCTAAAGACAGAAATATCAGATTTGTTACAGTTTTGGAAACTTACTGATAAGTTTAGTGTAGTTTCTGTGTAGGGTAAGTAAAAGTTCAAATGAAATTCACCAAAGACCCATACTTAGGATGCAGCCCTCGTTGAGTCTCATTCACTATTAACATTAAATTACTATTAATATTTTTTTTTTTTCGCATGTGCAAAATGTCCACCACAACAGGCACAAATGCTTATAAATTTAATACCCTTGTTCATAAGAATCCACACTTCAGTAACTGCAGTTCATAATTAACATTATACAGAGCTAAACAATCTTCATATGTGTCTTAGATGAGAACGATAGAGACTCAAAGCCTTTTGTCACTCGTGACCTCTGTTCTGACCTTTTCCTCTACCTGTGTAAGGATCCGATGTAGTCTACTCTAGGGATGGGATGATGGTCTGTGAGAATTATATTGTATTTTTACCTTTTATTCCTGAAGAGGAAAAACTGTCAGGTTAAAGTAGCATTTACATAATACATATGGATTTGGCTTTTATCCAAAACAATTTGTAGTCAAAGTATACATTTGCATTATGCAATTTAATGAATGATATTTATTTAAAATGTTTTCATTTATTTTCTTTCTTTCTTTCTTTTAGATTTAAAGTTAGATTGTCCTTTTCTTTTAGAATTGTATTGAATTGAATTGTAAGATTTATTTTAGATTTCAGTTTAGATTTTTTGTTTTTATTGTAGTTTTATTTTTTAATTCTTTTAGATTTATTTATTAAATGAGTGTTTTTGTAGTGTAGCATAATATATTTATTTCTATGAACTGAGACAGAAAAATGGGCATGAAGTTCTGTTATTTATTTATCTTAGATTTAATGTT
>JAFVLL020012737.1:0-21305 GCA_021397915.2 Tor tambroides | reverse complement strand
TACTTACAGGCTGTGAGTCAGAAGCGCCAGACTGTCCTTGCAAAG
This sequence comes from Tor tambroides, assembly GCA_021397915.2. Classification (NCBI taxonomy): domain Eukaryota; kingdom Metazoa; phylum Chordata; class Actinopteri; order Cypriniformes; family Cyprinidae; genus Tor; species Tor tambroides. Next base: position 21,260 of record JAFVLL020012737.1, on the reverse strand, counting down.
TTGGAATTGCCCCACTTTATAGAAACAGCCTTTGTGCGAGCCAACATTGTCGCTTCCAAGTTCAGGAAATAGTCCTCCGTAAAATGCGCTGCACACACTCGAATATTTGCGTTGTACTGCTCTGGAACAGTGTTGTCAATACAACTTAACCACTGATTTCTAGTCGTGTCTTCTTTTGGAGGCCCAAACAAAGTAGTTTAGCTTTCACAATGAAACAGCGTCTCCAGGACATGGCGTCAGCGGCAGCAACAACACTACAGTGAGAATAATAGTTCCGCCTTCTTTCATTGCGTGTAAATTTGGGCGGTGTTATGAAAATCTCCCCACATCGTGACGTAGAGATGTGGGGGCGTGTTTGAACGAGCTGTTTTAGGGGGGCATGGCAGAGGCTTAACTTTGATAAAGAATATCTCTTTGGTTTTGAGACTTTAGTCTTTGCAACTTCAGGGATCTCATCTATGCACAAACAGCTTGTAACACTCCAAAGAGAAAGGAAAACTTGAAATCGCATCATATGACCCCTTTAAAATAAACATTACTTTCACGTGTCATAAGTATAATATAACAGAAACCTCAGTAGTCCTCAAATTAGGCTTAATTTTTTAAATGCAAAATATTCTTTTCTTATATTTTTGTGTTGATTTTGTGGTGAAGTATGATGTGGACGCTGAAAACAGCAGTTTTCATGAGATTGCATGTTTTGCAGCTGAAGAAGATGAGGACAAAGAGGATGATTTCCGGGCTCCGCTTTATAAGACGGTGGAGGTGAGGGGCATTCAGGTGCGGATGAAGTGGTGCTCCACATGTCGCTTTTACAGACCACCGCGCTGTTCACACTGCTCCGTGTGTGACAACTGTGTGGAGGTACATGCACATTGATCACAGGTTCACACTAAACAAACTCTTAAGTGTTTTGATTTAAGTCTTGACTTTTTTCGTTTAGTTTTTTATTGTCTAAACACATGTATGCGTTTGTGTTTAGGAGTTTGACCATCACTGCCCATGGGTGAACAACTGCATTGGGAGGCGGAATTATCGTTATTTCTTTCTGTTCCTCCTCTCGCTCACTATTCACATTATGGATGTGTTTGGCTTCAGTCTGCTGTACATCCTCCATCACACTAAACAACTGGACCAGGTCCACTCTGGAGTCACGTATCCTTTACGTACATAACGCACTGGTATATGCATGTAATCTCATAAACGCACATCAACCTCTTCATTGTTCTTTGGTATCCTTAACGCACTACTCAGTATGGCGGTGATGTGTGTAGCTGGTTTGTTTTTTGTCCCGGTTGCAGGACTCACTGGGTTCCACGTTGTCCTTGTTGCCAGAGGTAGAACAACTAACGAACAGGTGTGTGTGTTCTCGGGTGTGTCCCTTGTCCACATTGTGTATGTTTGGTCAAACAGAATGATGTTATTTTTCTGCCTGATTTCTAAGGGTGTGTTCTCAAATTTTCTCTCTTCACCCTCAGGTGACTGGGAAGTTCAGAGGTGGCGTTAACCCCTTCACACACGGGTGCTTAAAAAATATTGCGCACGTGCTGTGTAGTTCACAGGCTCCCAGGTTCACGAGTCTTACTTCCTAACAAATAAAGATGTGTTTTGTAGATTGTGTTGGATTTAAAGTTCTAATTTTATACGCACGTTTTTGTACAGGTATCTTGGTCGCTTGCGAAAGCCTCATTCTGTTCAGATCCAGCCACCATTTCTGCGGCCCCCTCTATCTGAAGCCCAACTAGCAGCTAAAGTTCTGGATAATGGTATCCAACAGGTACAAACACATTGTCATACACTTTGTTTTTTATGCTAACAGCCATGATTGGCAGCGGCAGTGCTTTCCAAATGGAGTAGGTTTGCAATGCTACTTGTTTTACTTTTGTACAGTGTAAATTGATTTGATAATATAACAGATAAACAATAACATATATTAAAGCATGCTATGTTAATGCTTGAGTGCATTTTACAATGTTTTAGAGGTGTGATGTGTGCTGCTGATCTAGGCTGCGTTTCCCAAAAGCATCGTAAGCCTAAGTAGATTGTAGAAGCACTGCCACCAATGGTCTCTACGATCAACTTAGCTTACGATGCTTCTGAGAAACGTAGCCTTGGGCTGGTAACTGAAAGGTTGTAGGTTGTATAATGAATGCTATGTTAATTTATATTATTAAAGTATTTATTATGAATGTTATCTGTATCTGTTGTAGCTTAATTAAAATATTCACATTGGTTATAATACTCAATATCAGTTGAACGTTTCCATCCTTAGTTCACAAACTTTACACTAATCTAATATTTGTCATGGTCTTGTTTTGTCCATGTAGAGAGATGAAATGAGTTAACTTTCTTTTGAAAGTTGTTGACATATATGTGAAAGATCTCAGATAAGAGTAGGTTTGTAAAATCCCTTTAGATGAGTAGGCTATTTTTGTTAAGAGTTGCTCTGTGTGTGTGTGTGTGTGTGTGTGTGTGTGTGTGTGTGTGTGTGTGTGCACTTCAGTCTAAAAGTAGTTTGGAGATAATGGAGAGTCAGTCCACTGATGCTGATCCCCCTCCACCACCTAAACCAGAGCACAGATACCCTGGGCTGCCTCACACACAAAATGAAGGTTAGTGCATACACAGACGTTTTATAACTGTCAGATCATTTATAGCATCACTACAGCATTTTTTGGCTATTATGAAGCATATTAATGCCAAGATCTGTGTCTTAAATGGAATCAGAACCGGTTTTTCAGGATAAACTTTTGTTTTATGTTATCATAGATGCAAACTCCTCACCTTTCAGTGACAACTCAATTTTTTGAGATCAAAATAGGTCACCTATGAGATTTGCTTAGATCCAATGAAAAAGTGTTTAAATGGGGGGGGTGTCTTGCAGGGAGGTCTTACTTGTGATTTTTTCAAGGGCAAATAAAGAACTGGGGACAGTTGCACATACTGTTTAAACTAGTCTTAAAAAGTTAGTCATCTAATTTTTTTTCTTCAAGAATGGTCATAACTTTAAATTCAGTTATGAAAAATAGATTAGTTTATTTGCTTGGCAACTGTTAGTTGGTCAAACCAGTTCTTAAGACACAGTCTTAACATGGTGGGTAAGATGCAACTGGTAACATTGATGCAGCTGGCCTCTGGTTGATTCAATACATTTTGTATTGTATTTTCTTTACTCATTACTTCAAAAACTATGTCTAAAAAGGGTAGTATTTTATGTATTTGAGATCTGAGATGTGGGAACGGTGAAGAGAGAGAGAGGGCAAACATTTTGCATTTTAGGTCAGCATTGTCATCTAATCAGCCAATATTGTCTTAAATAGCCCGCATATCACTTCATCTTATAACATGGGATTTTGACCAAATATATTCAGTCTTGATTTTTGTAAAATGTTGCAACAAGATGTTAAAAAAATTTTTTTGTGGAAATTACAGTTTTGGACATATAACGAAGTAACTACAAATGAGCATGTAAAGCAAATATCTCTAAAAGAAATTCCGTGTAGAGCATGCCCCCGATCCGTGCAATGTTCTCACCTTTTTTCCCGCCTTACCTGTTTGCATCTCTGGTTAATTGTGTAATTTTTTTCTAATGTACTATGCTTTAATTTGATTCAATTTATTATTTTTAAATGAATTTTTAATCTACGTGACCCATATAAACATTTAAATAAATATTTAACTTTTTTGTATCTTTTCTTCCATTCAGAGTGCAGCTTGCTGACTGAGGCTCCACCCACACCTTCATTGTATAAATATAGGCCGGCCTACAGCAGTCCAGGAAAAAACCACACGGCCTCAACACATTCCAGCAAGGTAAATCTAAGTGCAGTACACACAAATACTGGCAAGTTCAGGTACTGAAACTTTGAAAATGTATTTTTTGTTTGTTTGATACAACCGTGATCTCTTCACTTGAGGTTTGCATTGCATTTTTTTCTTTCTTTTTTTTTGTTTTTGTTAATGAATTGAATCCTTTCTTTTATTATTTTTCTTGAATATCTGAAATCACTGGCAGTCAGTGAGCGAGTAAGTTTAGATGTGAGTTATTCATTGTTATGGTGTGTTTTGCACCTTGCTCTTGTTTCGTCATTTTGACTCTGCAGTTGTTGTGTTGATTCAAGCTGGACTCTCTCCTTTTGCTGTTTTCCTCTCGTTCTGAAGCATAACTTGAATCTTTTCCTTTCTTTCATCCATTCTGTAAAAATGGCATGAATTTAGTGTCAAGTCCTCCTTGATGTTTTAAGCATAATTTATGTGCATTCATATGTTCCTACAGAGCCCCTAAGGGGACATGGTGATGGGAGAAAATCTAAGAAAAATTGTTTCAAAGCTTTTGTGTTCATTCACAAAACTTTTGAATTTGATCGCAAAGTGTTTGCATTTTCTCACAAAGGTTTTGCACTCCAGTGAGAAACTTTGCGCTCACTTGCAATGCTTTTGCATTCCCCCAAGAAACTTTTGAGTTTCCTTGCAAAACTGTTGCAGTCGTTCACAAAACTTTCCAGTTTTTGGTGGTTTGTCAGGTAAGGGGGAAAATAGTTTTTAGAAACTATATTAAATGTTTTTGTGTTTAAATGTCTGAAAAAAAATTTAAATAAGAGGAAAAATTACATTTCAGTGCATTTGCGTTCACTTGCAAAACTTTTGCATTCCACCAAGAACCTTTGCATTTGCTCACAATTGTTTTGTGTTCCCCCAAGAAACGTTGTTCACTCACAAAACTTGAGCTCAGAATATAAATTTAATATAATTTTTTTTTACAAACATCAAATGTTTTGTTTAAATGTGTGATAAAATATTATAAAAATAGTGTTTCAGTGTTTTGCGTTCGTGTGCAAATCTTTTGTGTCCCCAGAGACACTTTGCATTTGCTTGCGTATAAATATATGCTGTGTTCCATTCTGAAAGGCTCATCCCTATGCCCTAATCGCTTCATCTTCAAAGGGTTCATCCTCCAGAGTTACAGCTTCAAAAGGAGGAAGGGGACCAACAACTGTTCCTTGGAATGCACTACTGTATCATCTTGCAGAGTCAATTAAGGAGGCGCCATAGTCGCACAATTAAACCTGTGCAAAGAATGATGGAAGCAAAGGTTCCATCAGTTGTACCCTTCAAAATCTTTCGTTCAGCAGGGCCCTTTTTAAGTGGCCAGTTTTGAGCTCTTTGGATTGGAACTACTCTCCAATATGCCTGCCATGAGTGTTCTCACTCCGAAGTGCCCTTCGGAGGTGGATTTATCCCATTTGGAACGCAGTGATGGTTTTGATAGTGTTTCCATGATAATTTTTGCGAGCAAACACAAAAGGTGAATGCAGAAGCATTGAAATATAATTTGTCCTCCAATCTCATATTTTGTCCATCACCATGTCCCCTTAGGAACTCCGTACGTCCCTTTATACGGTGTGGTTTGCTCAAACTTTCAGTTGTGTGCCATCTTTCATGTCTTTGGTGATGCTTCAGCTCCTGGGAACGTTTGGAGTACCGTTTCTGTCTTTCTTTTTCCTCTCAGATGAGTCGAGGGAACAGTATGACTGAGTCTCCCTCTGTCCCCGTCACCACTGGGCAGCCCAGCTACCGCTCAGACCCCAGTTTGTCAAGCCGAGGGGGTGCAGGGTGCCGTGGGGGAGGGGAGGGAGGTAGAGCAGGCTCGGGGGGCCTGGGTGGGGCCTCTGCGTTTGGTGGGCGATCCTACCCTTCTTTTACCGACACCCTACTCCAGTCAGCAGCAGCCTCTTGCTCCTCAAGCCTTCGCTCTGCCCATACAGCCCACAACGCCCTCGGGCCCCTCATCTCTGAGGGTACGACCTCTACTAGCTACAAGAGTTTAGCCAATCAGACACGCAATGGCAGCTTGTCGTACGAAAGTCTGCTGACACCCTCCGAAAGCCCGGAGTTCGAGTCTGCTGCTCACGAGCTGTCCCCGCCCAGACCACACCCTCCGCACTCTCTTAGCACAGCACCGGGGGCCCCGCCTATTTTGGGGTACACGTCCCCTTTCCTGTCTGCTCAACAGAGGGAGGGCTCTCTCCAGGCCTGCCCTGCCCCCCTAAGACCCTCCCCCAACAGAGCTTTCCTACACCCAACAAGCTCACCCCCTTCTCGGGCTCCGCCCCTTTCTCCTCGCGCTCGCTCATTGGGCTCCCCTCCTCCTGGCCCCGCCCCTGGCCATACACCTCTGGGCAAATCACTGTCCTATGGAGGTGGCGCCGAATTACAGCACCACCCCTCTAGCTCAGGGGGCGGGACTCCGATGCCGAAGTGAGTAATGCCTGCAGATTTTAGCCGTCTCTCTTTCCCCCCTCAGAAAAACCTGCACGCCTGTGTGTGTGTGTGATGGTCAAGTAGAACATTGAGGTCCAGTGTTCGTGTTTGTATTCATTTGGTTTGGTCTCTCTTCTTCTCTTTGTTCAGTAACACTGTCTCTTTCTTCCTGCAACCCATGGCCACTCTACTGTCCCTCGAATTTCTGTACACACCCTCCATCTTTCTCTATCCTTTTTCCTTCTCTGTTCTCTTTCTTTACGTCCGTCTGCTCTCTTCTGCCCTCCCCTCCTCCTGCCTTGTGGCCATAAGGATGACTCTGTCTCTGTGCTAAGGTTCGTCTCATTTTGCTTACGTTATTTTGATGTCTTAAAAGTCAACATGAAACTGAAGTATACATTATTTTCATTGTATTCCTAATTTTACATTAGTGCACATGGAAAAAAAAGTTAGGAAGTCAAGACATCATTTTTTTTATTTTTTTTTAAACAGAAAAAAACTAAAAAACAAAACAACCTGAAACTATTTATATTTTGGCTGACATCACCAAGGCAGGGTGGATTATTTATTATGTTAACCAATAGACTAATAGCTATATAACCATTGTTTTAGGCTACTGTTATAGCTCAAATATCCTTTATAAAATCTTAATGTGGTATTTTCATTAGTAATATAGTGTCCTGCAGTGATGGTAGACCAACCTGTAAGTTAGTGTCACTCTTGGTTCCCTTGGGGGGGGAAAAAGAACAAAAAAGAATTTTGTAGTTTTAAAACATCTGAAGTAAAAATTTACAGTAAATGTAGCTAAACGGTTGCATTACTTAAACATTCGACAACTGTTTCAGTCTTCTTTTGAAAAAAAAGAAAATTTCTGAAAGTTTGAGTTAGAATAGTTTGCAAGATTCATGATTGTAAACAACGAGTCTGTAAATCGAACAAGTGAGTAGATAGGTTTACCTATTCAGTGTTAACACATTTAATGTCCCCGACAACCTCTGTAACCAACATTTTTAAGACAAGTGAAAGCTTAAAAAAATAACAAGGGGTTGTTTTATGTCATAGAATACAATATAAAACTATTTTGCAGTTGGTATTCTGTGAGGTATTGTACATTGCTGTGAATTTTGCTGATTTGTCTCCGAGATAATGTTATCCAACTAGCTAACTGTATGCCATCATTTTCTGGTCAAAGTGTGTTTATGGTTACATTTGTAGCTATATAATTTCCAGATTTTCACTTTTTTATTAAATATATTTTTCTTATTAAAATGTTTATAAATACTCATATTAATATAAAATACATTGCTAAAAATAAAAAAATTGAACAGTTTTCCAGTGCATTGAGGGAAAGTGAAACAGAACTTTAGAATTGGATTTTTGTAAAAATGGTTGCAAAAATAATAGAAAATTATATATTTGAAACAGAAAACATTGTCAAAATGCTCTCAACAGTGAAATTGACTTTGAGTTTCCAAACATTTGCAGCTAAAATCATTTCATAACATTATGGAATTAAAGTGGCTTGTGAATGTCGATTCATGTTGACTTCAAACCTAGTTTGCGAATGTCTTGCTTGGGTTGTCTCTGTTACATTTAATACATATAACCCCCTACAACACTTTCAATGCATCCAAAATGTTTTTGGTTAAATTATTACCTTTTTTACATGCATCCTATTTAGGTTAACCTATTTCTATCTTTTTTTTTTTTCTTCCCCCACCAAACATTCAGCTCGACTATTAAACAAAACGTGGCCAATCATAACACCCACTCACACAAACCTGCAGGAGGGGTGAAGAAAGTGACTGGTGTTGGAGGAACGACCTATGAGATTTCAGTATGACTGACAAAAGAGAATCAGGATTCACTCGGCAGTTTTTGCCCTCTGAGCTTCAGTCGGATGGATGTAAAGCTGCTCAGCCAAACATGCAAAAAAGCATATAAGACTACAAGGAGAAATTGTAAGTGTTTGCCAGTCAAACTTCATCAATCACTGTGGAGGACGTACACTGAGAACATGGACCAGTGAAGACGAGTCTTACAGCGTTTTTTTTTTTTTTTCTTTTTTTTTCTGAATATCAATATGGTACACAAATCCCACAAACTTTCTTAGTTATTTGAAGAATCATTTGGTACTTCAGTGTATTAACTAACGATTTATACGCAAGACTGTCCAATGATCAATGGACATTCAGCCTTAGTAGGCGGGACCATGTGAGACACACTGATGCCTCATTCAGAATGACGTCAACAGAAACCACAAGCCTCTCAGCAGTCAGCCAATAAGCATTTGAAACATTGGCTACATAAATCACTGTTCATATTCCATAGCGCTCTGTTTCAAACCCTTAAAGAGGCAGTTCACCAAAAATGAAAATTCTGTCATCGTTTAATACCCTTATGTCATTCCAAACCCATATTACTGACTTTCTTCTGTGGAACACAAAAGAAGATATTTTAATGAATATTCACGCTGCTCTTTTACAGACAATAGTGTCCACATACTTTCCAGCTCCAACAAAGACAATACAGTAAAATTTCTAAAGTCTTCTAAAGCAGTGGTTCTCAGCCACTATGGGGAAGCTTCCAAGGGGGCTTCAAGATGACTTAAAATGGTTTAAAATAAGAAATTAGACAGCTGACAGATGCAAAATGCAACAGTTGTTGTGGCAAGTTTGAAAACGTTCATGTGTGCTGATCACACAACTTTCATTTTTGGGTGAACTATTTCTTTTTTTTCTCCATTATTATTTTATACAGGTACAGATGTATATTATAAGTATTAAGTTTGATAAAGAAGATAATATTAAGATGCAGGCATATATAATGTACGATTGTTTGTTTTAGGTTGGATGGTGTTTGTCAGATTTATATGGCTGCATCAGCCAGATGAAATTGTCAGCCAAAGAAACTCGGTCTGTTTGACGGATAGCACACTCGGCAAGTAGGAGTGAATGTATCTAAAGACACACAAGTTACTAGAGCACAAAATATATTAAGCGAAAGATTATTTACATTAAGTACTGAAGATATCATATGCAAATTGTAACTTCGTGTCGGCGTGTCCACCAATCAAGAGCCATACTCTCTTGACAAATGGTCAGCCAATCACAAGCGAGTTTATTTATTTAGCTGGAGGAGGCCAGTGCAAGTACATGCTGGATGCACCATCATATAGATGGGGATATTGATTTTAAAATTTCGTTCTTTTATGTTGTTTTAATTTTTTTTTTTTTTAACTGGACATTGGTTAAAATAAACAGCCAGAGTACAGTGATTGTCTCCTCATAGATATATAAGTTTGATTGTATTTGTCAATGTGAGAGAATGAGTGTGAAATTTTATTTGTACTTGAACCTGACTTTTGTACAAGAGCACATTCCAACTATCCGTTTGGTTCAGATCAGAGGTTGTTCATGTCTTTTGTCTGCTTTTTGAGATCTGAGGACTGGTCAGTGTAAGATAAAAACCACTTATGCAGAGACACATACAAGTTTTTTTTATCTTTTGTCATTTCCACCATGGCCTTATGATGCCTTTTAACTGTTATCAAGGGTGTTTCAGTCTGCATAATTGGCTCTGAGAGATGACAGATAGAGGATTGTTGTTTTGGGTAAGAATGCAGACTCGTTTGACCCTTCTGTATTCCTTTAATGCCGCTGACTCTGAGTCACATGAGCAACACATTTTCAACGGAACAATAAACAACAGAATGAACACAAGCTGAGTTTCCTCATTTTTTATTTCAGTACTATTTTGTCCTGATGTGTCTGATAATCAAGAGTAAATGAAATGTTAAGTACAGGCACCTGTTTCACTTATATCAAGCACCATCTGAAAACACATCTCGTTCAGGAGAATTCAGCAGCAACTTGCGGTTTAAGTACTTTTGGGATTTGGTTAAGTACACGTGGTAATCCTTTGGCAAAAGCCACTAAGGCTGATACAAATCATCTAGTTCAGTACTTTTCTGAGGTCAAGGATTATGCAGATGGAAGCCTCAAGATATAGACTAAAAGAAAATAAAAGGGAAAAACCCACTCTGAAGAAGCAGGAGGCACTGGTTTCAAAAATTTTTTTTTTTTCTGATTCTCTCAAAGCAAAGTCTTGTAGTATACTCTTAATTAAACTGATTGTGGGAGAAAAAAACATTATATGGAGGCCCAAACCTCCATAAATTACAAATAAATACATAAATGCTAATAATAGAGAAATAAAGGAATATATTACTTGTTAAAAAAAAAGTTTTTTTTTTTTACTTAAATGTAGTCCTATTTTTGTATTATTTTCTTCTAAAACTATTATTTTTATTCATTTGCATTCATTTATTTTCATATTTTATTCTCACGTATTTATTTCCATATGTATCTCTAGAAGTGAGTGAGTAATACAAAGAACAAAATAAACTGTAAAAGTATTTTTTTTTTATTTTAAACTGAAAAATGTACATTTGCATTTGTGTAGCAGAGGTAAGCCATAACATCAGCAGAGATTTTTAACATTTAAAAATATCATAATTATTCTGGTTAATATTAAACAATTCATTTTGTACAGTCTTTTCAATCTGGTAAAACTGCTTAGAGGAAAATATATTCATGTGCAAAAATCTAAATTATATGTTAAAAATCAAGTTCTTTATTAATATAAGACAACGTCAAAGTTAATTGGTTTTAATCAAACCAATACAATATTAAACAGAACTTTCATGCTTACTTACACAGTTCACACAAAAATTAAAAGTTATTCACCCACATGCAATTCCAAACTTTTTTTTTTCTTCTGTGTAACACAAAAAATTAGTTCCATTTTATAAACAAAAATATCTTCTCAAAATATATTATGTTAAGAGCAAAAGAAAGTCAAACGAGTTTGGAACAACATGAGGGTGAATAAATTATGACAATGTATTTTTTGGGGTCAACCCCTATCCCTTTAATAAAAATGTCAATCCAGAAGAATTAAGTACACATCAGTGAATCATCACAGTCTGAATTGTGCTTGTTTTATTTAACCATCACCTGAAAGCATGACAAGCTGGTGTGACTGTAAAATTACTGAGCAGATGCTGATGCTTCCTTGGGATGCCAATTAACTGAAAAGAAAATGTTTAATAGAAATAAAATCAGCTAGATTATAAAAACAATGTTACCAACCACTAGCAACCAACCAAGAGCGCTAACACATATTTCAAGCAATCAAACACTCATTTTATTCAAATTGAGTGCAAAAAATGGCAAACACACTCAATCAGGGGGCGTAAATACATGCTGATCCGACAGCTGGCAGTACCAGGCAACTAGTGTCATCATCTATCTCCTTCTCCTTAAACATGCCAAGATCCTGTCTAGCATGCTCTAATATTACAGCACTGAGGCTCTTCTATCCCAGCATCCTCTGCCCTGGCATCAGAGCCCAGAAGAAGCAAATACGGTCAGCCAACTCAGACAAACAAAAAGACCTCAGACGCTAGTGAATGCAGACACAGATCAGTCTCATTCACAGACGGTGACTACCAGAGATGGGAACAGATAGTCTCAGAGGTTGAAATGGGGGAAAAGGGAGGAGGAGAAGGCTTACGTTTTCTTCTCTTTGTCTTTTTTGAGGGCAGAGGAGCCTTGAAGAGACTGTAGGGTTTCAGCAGCCACTTTCCTCCTGTTGAAGGTGTTCATTTCCTCCTCTAAATCTCTACGCTTCTCCTCCAGGTTCCTCTTCTCCTCCTGATGTGTGCGTTTCAGCATCTCAAATCTCTCATGCAGCTGGGAATACAGACCAAGGGCTCACTTACTGAGATACTCAGTATTTTATTTTTTTTATTTTTTAAAAATATTTTAACATTTTAATTCCATTACTATTTAATTGATTAACACAACAGTGCTGAAATACTGTTAAATGTACTGTATTTACTTTAATCAAGAAGGGTTTATTGTATATTTTGATATGTTTTTAGCTTATTTAAATAAAAGGTGACATTTTTCAAGAATTTGTTTAGATTTTATTATTTTCTAAAATGTGACTAAATGTGAATATTTAAATATTTTATTTTTTTATAATTAATGACAAGTATTTAATTGTTTATTTTTAATTAAATATTTTATTATTTAATAGAAAGTGAATTAATTTTAAATATTAAAGATATTAGGCTATTTAAAGATTTTGTTACTATTTAATAAAATGTGACAAGCTTTTAAAGTTTTTAGTTTATTTAATTAAAAAGTATGTTTTGTATGTTAGTGTTTTTATTTATTTATTTTTTTAATAAAATTGACAAGTATTTAAAGATTTTATTTTGTTAATAAAAGGTGAAAAGTATTACATTTTATATTTAATGAAAATTGACAAATATGACTTTTTTATTATTATTATTTTACTCTAAAGCCATGTCTCAATTAAAGACAGATATAACGTAGTTTTTTTACATGACCATTTATATTATATTAAGGCTAGTACAAATATCATATTGTCTTGAAATAATGCCTTGAAATTTTATTTCCATTAAAAAAAACAGTGGTTGTTACCTCTCTCTCCTTCTCTTTTAGTTCAGCTTCTGTCTCCTTCACTTTGTTGACAAACATTTGTCTCATCTGCTCCTCCTTGAGTTGTAACTCGCCAATGAATTCTCTTCTCTTGGCCACATATGTCTCCTGCAGACTGTGAGGACAGATGTTTCAGTTCACTTGATGCCATGACTGTGACGACTATGCAATGTGAAATGAATTTACAGCCTCTTTTGTTGCATGCTCTTCTTGAGAAGAAGTTGCAGTACCTGAAGGGTTCGCTGTCGGGGTCAGTGTCTTTGAAGCCCATCTCCTCCAGTTTGCAGCGGCGGTACAGCTCATAGTGTCTGGCGTGGGTCTGTTCCCTCAGGTCCATCATGTTGACACGAATTAGCATCTCTCTCAGCTTTACAAAGTCACAGTGACTCTCGTTCTCCACTGAGGACAAAGCCCAGAAATCATAACTTCCCACTGACAATCTGGTGTAGTTCTCATGGTGTCTATAATACACAGTTTGCTGTTACTACTACAGGATGCACTGTGATGTCTAAACAGACATACTGTGTACTTAAAAGAATAGTTTTGTTTGAAAATTATATCATCATTTACTCACCCTCATGCCATTCCAAACCTGTATGAGTTTCTTTCTTATGTTGAACATAAAAGAAGATATTTTGAAGAATGCTGGTAATCAAACAGTGGATGGTCCCCATTGACTTCCATAGTATTTCTTTCCCTACTATGGAAGTCAATGGGGACCAACAACTGTTTGGTTCTTCAAAATTCTTTAAAATATCTCCTTTTGTGTTAAACATAAGAAAGAAACTCATAGAGGTTTGGAATGACGTGAGGGTGAATAAATGATGACAAAATTTTCATTTTTGGGTGAACTATCCCTTTAATAATGCTGCTTTGAAATCATGGTCAAATTTGTGAGATGCAAATTGGTATTGGTCATAATTATGATTTTATTTTGAATGCAGACTGTACAATTAGTTTGTATGCATTATGTGTACTTTTAAAGAAGAAGAGTAATAATGTACTAATCATATTGGGGAGTTTGGGGTACTCCAATTTTCTAATGTTTTTTTGTCTCTTATGCTTACCATGGCTGATTTATCTAATCAAAAGTACAGTAAAACAGTAATACTGCAAAATATTTTTACAATTTTTAATAACTGTTTTGTATTGTAATATATGTTAAAATGTACTTTATTTCTGTAATGCAAAGCTGGATTTTCAGCAGCCATTACTCTAGTCTTCAGTGTTACACGATCCTTCAGAAATCATTCTAATACGCTGATTTGCTGCTCAAGAAATATTTATCAATGTTAAAAACAGCTGTGCTGCCCTAATATATTTTTTGGTTTGAAAGTTCAAAATAACAGCATTTATTTCAAATTTATTTTGTAACAATGTAAATGTCTTCACTGTCATTTTTTGATTAATTTAATGCATCCTTGCTAAATAAAAGTATACATTTCTTTTCCAAAAAATAAAAACTTGGATGAAACCACTTGGACGAAAGCATAATATACACAGGTAAAGTATCAAGTGCATCCTTTGCTATTCATTTGCATTTGCGCTAAAAAAAAATCTATCAGTAAACAAAGAAAATACAGCATTGCCCAATTTATCCATTTTTGTCTAAAAATAAGACAATGATAAAAATCTTTATGTACTATTAGCAGCAATACCTACCTTGCACCACGCCCCAAGGGTACTGTCTGGCCCGCACCATTTTGTTCCCAATTTTAACCTCTTCACTGCTTCCAATCACAGCAAAAGGGAGATGTGCCTGCAACACAAGTCACTGGCTCAACATTAAAGATGCCTGTATAGGAGCATATAGTGTATCTGTTCTGATAAATAGCAAAAAATCATGACATTATGATATATTTACTCAAGCTTCTCTTACATTCATAGAAGAGTTTATTTCAGCCACAGCTTCATCGTCTGTTGGGAACTGGTAGATCTGAACACCATTGCTGACCAGTTCGCTCATGATCTTGATCTTAAATTTTTGAAGCTCGCTCTTGGATATAGTGTCTGCCTTCGCTATGATGGGAATAATGTTGACCTGGTTGGAAAGGAAATATATGGATATACATTAATTCTATGTATATAAATTAAGATTTGATTAGGTAGAATAGATGTGACATACAATGTACCTTGCTGTCCAGTTTCTTCATGGTAACTAAGTCCAGAGATTTCAGTGAGTGACCGGTGGGAGCAATAAAATAGAGGCAGATGTGGATGCGTGAATCGTGATAGTTGTATAGGTTGCGTTTAATTTTAAGCTCTTCTTCAAGGAAGTTTTCAAACTGAGCATCAATGTAGTCCACAACAGGTTTATAACTGCAGAGAAACCAGAAAAAGTTTAGGATTTTGGTACTTCACTACCAGTGTCAATTGGTATTTAACTGAAGTCTCAAGCACTACCTTTCTTCTTTATTAACCTGGTCGCCAAATCCCACAGTGTCTACAATGGTTAGCTGCAAATTCACATTGCTTTCCTGCAGGCTGTATGTTCTGGGGCGTAAATGCACCCCGTTCTGGAAGTGGCTGGTCTCTTCATTCTCGAACGTTGTGTTAAATAGCGTGTTCATTAATGTAGATTTGCCTATACCAGTTTCACCTGTAAAAGAGGGCATAGTCTTTTGTATCAGTTTTATTATTACATACCAGGTCTGCAGAATCTTAAAAGCACTTTCTCCTCACCTACGCAGAGAATGTTGAAGCTGAATCCTTGGCTCACTGATTTGCTGACCAGCTGATCAGGAAGACTGTCAAAACCCACATGACCGCTGAGAGAGAGAGTCCTCATCTCCTCACTCTGAGAAATTACAATATCATTAAAGTTTGACATGACATACAGGACGTTTTGAGAGTGTCAGGAAGTGCCTTTGTAAAAATGTTCAATGTACAAAATGACATTATAGTGGATTTCATTTTTTATCAAAACCATTTAAACTTGTTTTCAAAAACACTAATGGTTTTAATAATCAGTTAAAAAGACAGAATATAACCGCACTCTCACTTAAGCTTTTTAATTGTTGCCGACGTTTCGGTGAAAAGCCTTTGTCAAGGACAATAAAAAAAGCTTAAGTGAGAGTGCAGTTAAATTCTGTCTTTTTAAAGTATTATTCATTGTATTACTTAATAATCAATTAAAAAGTAAATATATAAATGTATTGAAGTTTACTTAAGTAAGTTTATTAACAATACAATTGCATTTAATATTAAATCTAATAATATATCATATATTTACTACTGTTCAAATTTTTGCAGTTGGAATGATTTCTTTAAGAGAAATTGGCAGAAAAAGACATTTGTAATGTTATAAGATTTCTGTTTTAAATGGATTATGTTCTTTTGAACTTTCTATTCATCAAAGAATCCTGTAAATATAATGTATCACAGTTTTCACAAAAATATCACGCAGCACAATTGTTGTCAACATCATGAGAAGGACATCAACATCAACATCAAGGATCATGAGAAACTGAAGACTGGAATAATGGCTTTTTAAAAATTCAGTTTGCCATCACAGAAATAAATTACATTTTAAAATGTATTCAAATGAAAATATTTATTTTAAATTGTAATAATATTTCAAAATATTATCAGTGCTCCATCACAAATACAAGTCCACCAATGTGTCTATTAATATATGGGAGATACGGATCAAAGCAGAGAAGCTGACCCATGTCGCTTTGTAAGTAACTGAGCATATTGGTATGCATGAACCCGGGTTTGAGTCTCGATCACAGAGTAAAGCAGCATGCTGAGGTATTCAGAGCTCCTCACTCTGTACAAACACAAGGAAGTGTTTCACACTGCCTTCATCTGTTCCACTGCCCCAGTATTCTTAACACACACACTGGGGCACAAAGGACTCTTTATGCAGCCTGTGTTTCTCAGTAACTGATGGCTTCCACTGCTTTTGCCCTAAGAATCATCCTTAAGTGCTGGGTTTACAAATGCAACAAGTTAAAAGGCATTTTAAAATCATAAATGAACAGAATTAGGATGACACTCTTGTACAAATGTAAAAACGGTACAGACTTGGAATGCATGTTGACTGAAGCAGCAACCAGAAGAACCAAAGCTGATCTGCTTACAAGAACTAATCAGCTTGAAATGACTTTGACAGTAGATTTAACCAGAGAAAGACCCCGATGTTAAACTATAAATATAAATTACAAGCATATCTGGAAATAGTTTCATGACATGCAATATGAAGCATTACAAACAGTGATTTACAGCAGAACTAAATATAATGCTGAAGTTAAACTCGGTTTTGTGTTGCTTGAATTAAACTCAAGCACACTAAACCTTTTTCTATTGCAACCAACAAACCAACTGCGCGTATTAGCACATAAATACAGGCAAATTATGTTTGAATCATCTTCGACCAACTAATCCAGTCCTCATACATCTATTGCAACTTTATCAAGAATATGCATGCCATATTTAGAATAATAATGTGCAGTAGCCTAAATATAAGAGGCAAAAAAAACTTACAGGATATATGTTTACATCTGTGGCAGCCATGCAGATTAATGCGATAGATAGCACTGACAGTATGCTTTCATTTATTGCGCGCGCGCTCTCTCTCTCTCCCCCATTCTAATATGGCCACTTGATGGAAACACCCTCTGGCTGAATTAAAATGCTGTCCGGGTTGCCCATGTTCACTCCTCCCACTGCCCTTACAAACGCACTTGTTTCAGAAAAGACTTGTTTATTTGGTTTGAGTGTCTCTCTCAAGTAGTGTCAAATCAAGTACATCTCTCTGCTGGACAAGATTCTCAGCAGATATAGTTACCTAAACTACCAGCTTCTTCATTTAACTGACTAATGAAAATAAAAAAAGAGAAATGAATGAATTAATTAATTTAATTTATTATATTATATAATCAATTATCATATGACACAGGCACAATTTTATTATTTTAGCTGTTGACCAAAACATATTCAAGTTACAGTTATATAATGAATATAGTGCACCCCCCCCTTTTTGGTCCTTCTTGAAAAAGGACCATATAATTGGACATTTGACTCAAAAGCCAAAAAAACTCATGGACATTCCTTCGTTATTTCCACATCAATTAAGCAGGTAAAAGGTCTGGAGTTGATTGAAGTGTGTGTTTGGAAGCTGTTACTCTGAACCCACATCATGCAGTCAAAGGAGGTCTCCATGCAAGTGAAACTGACAATTGTTAGGCTTCAAAAACAAAACATCCATCAGAGTATAGCAGGAACATTAGGAGCGGTCAAATCAACAGTTTGGTACATTCTGAGAAAAAAAAAATGCACTGGTGAGCTCAGCAACATAAAAAGGCCTGGACGTCCAATTTATGGTAAAGAAAACCCCACAATCTCAACCCGACTGAGCATGCATTTCACTTGCTGAAGACAAAACTAAAGGCAGAAAGACCCACAAACAAACAACAACTGACGTCAGCTGCAGTAAAGGCCTGGCAAAGCATCACAAAGGAGGAAACCCAGCCTTTGGAGATGAGTTCCAGACTTAAGGCAGTCATTGCCTGCAAATGATTCTCAACAAAATATGAAAAATGGACATTTTATTCATGATTAGTTTTATTTGTCCAGTTACATTTGAGCCCCTGAAAATGGGGGGAGTGTGTATAAAAATGGTTGAAATTCCTAAGCTTTTTATGTTTTGTTCAACCCCTTGAATTAAAACTTAAAGTCTGCACTTCAATTTCATCTTGTTTCATTTTAATTATATATATATATATATATCATGTGTGTGTTAAACACAGAGGCTTCGAAATGGTTTAAACAATTATCATCTTCAGATTCTATATTAGTCTAATGTTGTGTCTACAGTAGGCTACACAGCCGGAAGTACTGAGTTCCAAGTATGTCCAGTATGTGTCGCCCTTTCCCCTTTTTGTTTATACCCTTTACCTATAATTAGCAACAGAAGACACTTGCGCCATATTTTAAAGTTATTAGTTTATTTTAAAGATAATGATATAGCAGAACCTTAAGATAAATGATTTCAGAGCTTTTCTAACTAACGTTAACTATTTTTTTTTAAAGAAATATTTGCGAATAAGAAGAGGGTGTGCCGGTTTCCCTCAAGTTAAAACAGGTTAGTTCATCACATTAACACTGAACTAACGTTCGAAGCCAACTAGTAGCCAATATTATTTTATGATTTGATTTAAATCATATATATTTTATTATTTAATGCAATGTCATTCATTTTAAGCGTGACATACGCGCCAAATACTGATGAATAGCTCAACAACCAGTTGAAGTGAATTTCTGTTCATTCATACTGAGGAAACTAAGAAATTAAAGTGCACAGTCCTAAAATCTAAATAGACTATGAGGACAGGCCACAAAAATAGATCCATTGCTTAATACTCTTTATTTCACTTAGGTAATCCACACAGTACAGTGTAATCTACACAGTACAATATCCCCATTCACTGTCAAATAAGAAACATTTTTAAAATATTCATCTTGAAAATCGTACACCCATCTCATTCACTGTAAAGAAATTATTGTACGAATCAGAGAGACTTGTTCATTTGAAGAGCAGACCATTGAGTCACCTCAGAGTATTCCCGTTTTGTTCCAAGTATGCAGATGCCTTGAGTTATATTGATTGATTACATAATATGGGATCAGGAAACAAATAGTATTATGCTGTGTTCAATGCACAAGGAAATGTTTTCTTGTCCTGGAAAACACTGCATTCCACTTAGTATATTAATAAAGTCAGCTACTTTATAATGATTACAAAGAACAGATGTGATGTAAATTCCTGTCTAAACATCCTCATGGCTACATTGCTGTTGTGATTCTCCTGAACAAACCAGCAGTTGTTTGAAACATCAGTTATGAATTCAGTTCATTTATACAAGATCCTTTAAGTATCACATATCTCAAATGGAACAGAAATGATCAAAGATCTGAGCACCTAGGGCCTTCATTGAGGGGGACAAAAAAAATTGTCCAAGGCCCTGCAAATGTTAGTGAAGCTGGCGACCCGGATCTGGCACACATTAAACACATTATAAACACCTAGAATTATCCCCTACCCATCATCTTTCACAGAGATACGTGAAGCATAATACTGAAGACCTTCAGGGAATCTTGAATCACAAGGACTGTTGTGCTTTTGTCACAATTAAAACAAAAAACAAAGAGTGGCTACCAACAGAACCAGCAGTCTATCCACGGAAATGTACATACTCTCAGTTTGATTTCATTACTGCCAACACTACATTCAAGAACTGAACAAATGTGGCACATCAACAGTCTCACAACAACAAAGATCAGAGTGCTCAACACACAGCTAACCGAGAGCTGTTGCGCTCTCTTAGTAGGTTACATATTAAACATTAAACATATTTAAATACCTCAACACATGGAGTCTTAGTCAATTAAACAGAAAGTTCACAAAGATTAACATCAGTAAATCTAAAAATCCATAACATAGCCAAAAATACATGGACATCCAAACATATACCCATATGTTGCTTTAAACTAAAAGCATTATTTGATCCATTTGCACCAAACTCTTCTAGGAAGGCTTTGGCTTCTGGAATGCAGTGGATGCAGTGAACATGGACCCTGTGTTACAATTCATCCTAAAGGACGAGGCTTTGTGTAGGCCAATCATCTCGTTTCAAAAAAAGGTGGTGAGTGAGTTCTTTATGGACCTTGAGCATAAAGTTTAACATACAGTTCTCTAGAATATCACTGTATGCGGTTCAATTAAAGGAATAGTTCACCCAAAAATGAAAATTTGCTCACCCTCAGGCCATTCAAGATGTAGTTTGTTTCTTCATCGGAACAGATTTGGAAAAATTTAGCATTATATCACTTGCTCAGCAAAGGATCCTCTGCAGTGAATGGGTGCTGTCAGAATGAGAGCTGATAAAAACATCATAATAATGCACAAGTAATCCAAATGACTCCAGTACATCAATTTACGTTTTATGAAGTGAAAAGCTGTGTGTTTGTAATAGACAAATCCACGTTTTTAAGTCTTTATCTATAATATTGTGGCAATGGTTTAAAGTTAAAAACATGCAGCTTTTCACTTCACAAGACATTAATTGATGGACTGGAGTCAAGTAGATTACTAAAATACAGTTTTCTAGCTGGAATGTCTTTATGCGGTTGCATTAATACTTGTCATTATAAATGACTGAAATAGCCAAACCTCTTCATTTAAAGGAACTGTCCATGTACTTTGGCCATGTAGTGTAGATGGCAAACAAGAACAGGATTTACGGAAAGGCAGTGTAGCACTTCATAAAAGGAAAAGTCACACTAGCTAAAAAAATACTATTGGATTGTGTCTTTTCTTTAAAAGATACAGAAAATGACACATTGCCTTCCATTAGTCATTAACCCCTATACCAGGGATAGGCAATTTCGGTCCTGGAGGGCCGGTGTCCTGCAGAGTTTAGCTCCAACCCTAATCAAACACACTTGAAGAAGCTAATTAAT
>JAFVLL020012736.1:0-17364 GCA_021397915.2 Tor tambroides | reverse complement strand
ATATATATATATATATATATATATATATATATATATATATATATATATATATGTATATTTCTTCGTTATATTGTTCTATTTTATATTATATATTTATATTTATATCTATATTATATTGTTTTATTCATTCTATTGTTCATTATTTTGTTCATTCTGTCATTATATTGTTCATTCTATCATTCTTTCTATCAGTACATTGTTCATTCTATTGTTCTGATGTGGGTTTCATCTTTTGTTCTGTCAAATGAATATGGTATTTATATGATATTATGGTATTAAAGAAATAGTTCACCCAAAAATGAAAATTCTGTCATTAATTACTCACCCGCCTGTTGTTCTAAACCATAAGACCTTTGTTCATCTTCGGAACACAAATTAAGATATATTTGATGAAATCCAAGAGCTCTCTAACTCTCCTATAGGCAGCAACGCAACTGAAACTTTCAAGGCCCAGAAAGGTAGTAAGGACATCGTTAAAATAGTCCATGTGGCATCTGTGGTTCAACCGTAATTTTATGAAGCTACAAGAATACTTTTTGTGCGCAAAGAAACCAAAAATAACGACTTTATTGAACAATTCTTCTCTTTGTGTTCTGAAGATGAACGAAGGTCCTGATGGTGAGTAATTAATGACATAATTTTCATTTTTTGAAGAACTATCCCTTTAAGATCTGATACCATCACTGTAACTTATAATCACCTTACTTCAACTTTTGTAAAGGAGGGCAACAACTGAGGAACTTTGTGTATGTGTGTGTGAGAGAGAGAGATATACACAAAAGAAAAATCTGATTACAGAAAGACAGAGAAAGAGAAAAAAGGACATAGTTTCTGATTCTCTGTGTCAACTAGTGTGGTCACAGCAGATGCTGGTTTTCTCTGTGTATGTGTGGTTTACTACATACAGTATATGACACATTTGTGAAAGCAGGACATAAACTTGCACTTCGAATCTATAGACACACATGAGTGCACAAATATTTTAAGATGTCAGCTAAAAGTAATAGAAAACACACGACTGACAGGCACAAGTTGCAGTCAAAGATCATGCTCATTTAACATCATACCAGAGCAGATATTGCGGGCTGCAAGCTGGTTTGCAAGAGACAGAAGGAGAGGGAGGGAGGGGATTGTACAAGCGGCTGTTTGTTGTATTTCTCATATTTTGCACGGTACAATGACTCATCTTACTCATTACAAAGAGAGTGTTTGGAGCCCAGGGACAAGTCTGTGAAATCAGGGAGCTTTAGCTGCTTGAAACAGTAGTTAAAGTTATAGAGTATGTGTGTGTGTGTGGGCACCAGCAGGAGAGAGAGCGCACCAGTTCTGCCTGTCATCCCCCATTCTGATATACATACATCTCGCACTGTATTCAAGGCCGGAGCAGGCACTTCAAACACACACACAGGCTCTACAGAGCGTAGTCGCACCTCAAATGCCACGGAGGCAGAAACAGCACCCCCACCCTTCCTGGACATGCCATGCTAATATATCGAAGAGGACACAGTTACACACACACACACACACACATGCTCTGGAGAGCACAGTGGCTAAAATCACTTTAGTGCTCAAGTGTTCAAACAATCAATAGGTCCTTCAAACAGAATTGTCCATAAATGCCCCTGTTAAGGTGATTAAGGACACAACATTATATGTAGCATTTCATCTGTCTGTCTATCATTATATCTGTTGTTTGTTCTATCATATCTATCATTCATTCTCTCATTACATCTACTGTTTTTTTCTATTGTTCGTTATATTGTTCTATTGTTTGTTAAATAATTTGTTCTGTCATTCATTATCATTCTACTGTTTGCTCTGTCATTTGTTCTATTATGTCATCGGTCTATAATGATATCTATCTATCTATCTATCTATCTATCTATCATAGTTCTATCGTTCTATCTTTCTATCGTTCTATTGTTCTATCATTCTCTCATTCTATCTATCTGTTGTTCTGTCTATCTATTGATCCATCTCTCTATCATTCTGTTGTACTATCTATTGTTCTATCTATTGTTTTATCTAGCTTTCTATCGTTCTATCTTTTGTTCTACCTATCATTCTATCCATTGTTCTATCTTTCCATCTTCTTTCGCTCTGTCTATTGTTCTATCTATCATTCTATCGTTCTATATATCATTTTGTCTCTCTTCCTATTGTTCTATCTTTTGGTTCTACTTATCGTTCCTTCTGTTTATTGTCTGTTCTATCATTCGTTTGTCTTTTTGACTGTGTAGAGATTGTTCTTTCAGTCTCTCTATCTGTCTGTCTTTCTGACTTGTTTCAATCTTTCTAGTTCTGTTGTTCTGTCTGTCATTTGCTTGTTTATTTGATCCACCTGTCATTCTATCGTTTGTTCCATCTATCATTTGTTCACCCATCTTCTGTTCTATTGTATCTGTAAGAGATGTAATGATTCTCCATACAAAACTGAAAAGTACAGTTCACCGTTTGTGCAATGGTTAATATAAATTCTAACTACAAATTTTATGGCGTCTGTTTTGCCGATGAAAACAAAAGCGTCAAGACTGATAGTATAGACTATCATTCCATATAATAAAGTAAAAAAATGTTGGTCACACTTTATTTTAAGATCCAGTTCTCACCATTAACTAACTATTGACAACAACTTTTGCCTCAAACTCATAATAAACTCATAGTTGTTAAGTTTAGGTATTTGGTAGTATTAAGGATGTAGAATATGGTCATGCAGAATATGTGCTTTATAAGTACTAATAAACAGCCAATATGCTAGTAATATGCATGCTAATAAGCAACTAGTTAAAGTCTAATCACAATGTTTTTATTTGAATTAATATAAACATTTTCTTTTAGGGGTAGGGTTAGGGTTCAATTTAGTGCTATAGTAATTATAATTAGCTTTATTTATAGCACTAGACACATACTCTATGTATCTTGTTCCGCCAAGTATCTGCTGCTTTTTCTGTGTCCAGGTACTTTGACCTCATGGAGAAGCTAGTTGAACTGATGAAGATTTAACAGCTATACAGCAGTGTGTGTGTGTGTGTGTGTGTGTGTGTGTAAGTGAGTGTGAACTGGGGTGTGGGGGTGGCAGATGTCAGAATCACAACTTATGAAGTTATCTGCTGCTGTAATGCCACTAGTGTGACCTTGAGAATTGTTGTGTGTATTTGTGGGTCAGGTTTTACCTACACGTGAGGACAAAATATCTTCACAAGGATATTAAAATTCAAGTTACCTACGTTGTGGTAACCAGCTAATTGTACATACTAAATACTGTTTTTATAAAGTTGCAGAACAACTTGTGTGAGGGTTTGTTTTGGGGGGCAGGTGATAGAAATTGTCATTAGCTCAGTATATTAAAAAAAATGGAACTGAAAATAATAGAATGCAGTGATAGAAAAACAAACGTGTGGGCGGAGACAGAGGGAGTGAATTGAAACTATTGAATATTTCAGAGAATCTTTTGATATTGATTAATCTGAAAAGAAAGTGCCCTGTAAGCTGTTGTCATGTCTTTTTTGTACGTGTACAAAAAAAGAGAGAGAAAAAAAGAGTGTGATATACTACTGTACACACACATGAATCACCTAAGAAACCTAGACAGAGAGAAAGAGAGTCTCTGTAAAGGTCAGTTGAACACTATCCTCTACTAAAGCTACATAAATCACTTCAGAACACACACTTACACTTAAACAAAGCAAACAAGATATATCACTCGAAACCAGTACAGAATTGCTACTGTTTTCATACGGAGTATTGCATTCTGTTGCATGCTTATCATATTCCCTTGCATGCTCACTGTACATGTATGTGTTTGATTATTAGTTCTAACCTCAGAGAAGGAGGGGTTACCCCTGAGTTTTATCGTTAGTGGAAAATAATGAGAATCATTTTTCACAATCAAGGCTTCCCTTTCTCCGCTACACAACACACACATACTCCCCAGTGGCCAGATGCTTGCAATTTCAAGTCTGTCAACTTATTTACATCTCTGCAATCACAGAGTTATATGAATATTCATATAATCAAATCAGCACATAAAGGCACTTCCACTTGCTGGTGTGTGTGTTAAATGACATAACTATACAATATCAAAAGAAAGAGCTTAGTGGATATAAAAACATATTTGTTAGCAAACATGTATACAGCGCATTTGTAAGAAAATCTGTCTCTCTCTCTCTCTGTGTGTGTGTGTGTGTGTGTGTGTTCATGTTTGAAGCATGTCCTGGTGCATATTCTGTAGCCTCAGCTCCGCATGGCATGTCTATGGGCCATTTACTAATGGTCTGATGCATATTGCATTCAAAATCCTTTCCAGAAGGTCTGTTCCATTCTTATTGGCTGTTATGCAATTTCCATGAGTCAGGGTGCACAGGTTTGATCGATCTGCTGTGATACAAAGTCCTAGTTATAAGTTCCCAGGCTGCTACAATGAGCATTTCCAAGGTGAAATTAATCACTAGACTAGAGTGTCTGGATTTTAGTGTGTTGCTATGCAGTTGCTAGGGTGTTCTATATTGTGTTCCTGAAGTAAAAGTTCCATTAATTTTCTACATAGATATGACATATGCTTCTTTAGAAGCCACCAGTTAACTGAATATTTTTCAGCAAACTGAATATTTTTCAATACATTTAAACTATATTTTTAAAATATGCTTAAACTATATTTTTATACTACAAATTACTATAAATTAGTAAATAAGTGCTTTCTATTGTACTGTCATTTTTATTTGAGTGAGTCTATTTGATTTGCCTCATGAGATGGCAATTCATTCCTTCATGAAAGGAATCCCCCCCCCCCCCCCCTCCTCCCCGATCTTCATATACTTTTCATTCAACTCAAGGGTCAACTCAAGGTTTGGTCATGACTTAGAATTCCTTTTTGAGGAATTTTGAAATCTCCATGGAGAAAATATTACAGAACCAACATCAAAATACAGAAGAAAAGATCTCTTCTTTCATTTCATCACAACTTTAAAGTGATGGTTCACCCAAAAATGAAAATTCTGTCATTAATTACTTCCCCTCATGTCATTCCAAACCAAGACCTTCATTCATCTTCGGAACATGTGGTGCTGCTGACGCAGGAGCCGGTTCTGACATAGAACCCGGATGCGCTGCGCCTTGTTTACAAGCAGAGGAATGCACACGCATGGGCCGTGGTACTCTCGTGAAGTAAATTTTATGCATAAATTTATGGTTGAACCACTGATGTCATATGGACTATTTTAATGATGTTCTTACTATGTTTCTGGGCCTTGAATGTGTCAGTTGCATTGCTGTCTATGCAGGGTCAGAAAGCTCTCGGATTTCATCAAAAATATCTTAATTTGTGTTCCAAAGATGAACGAAGGTCTTACGGGTTTGGAACGACATGAAGGTAATGAGTAGAGTGAACTCTGTCCCTTTAATGTCCAGAGAAGTCTTATAAATAAACAACATTTTGTTTTATTTTAGGAGTCTTTGATTGGACTTTGATCTCTCCATACTGTCTTAATTTGTAACTTTACTATTTCTTGGTTTTGTACTTTTGCACACTTAATGCAGTTTAAGTTAGATAAAGTACAAAATTTCCAATATTTTAGCCAATCAGAAAACCGTAGCGTCTGAGCATCGGTGACATTTGCCTTTGCATAGAATGTAAGTGAATCAGGCTCCTGGTGTCATGTTAGATTATTCAAAACAAGATGGATAACTACACAAACTTATCAGCAGTGACATTGATGACAAAAGCACTCAAGAGAGACCCTGAGTGTTTTCATACATCTGTTTATGCAAAGCATACCCGCCCACACTCAAACACACACGCGTCCAGAGATGACAGCAGGGATTGGATGATAGAAGAAAAAAGTATGACCTCTCTGATCACTCTCCGTCAGTCTAAGATGTGCCGATTGCTTTTTACATGAAAAAACATATCATGATTATTTTAATCACATATTCTGTGGCTTAACGTGACACACGAGAGGGGCTACTGTCTGCTAACACAGTAGTTACAATTTTCTGTATGCATTCAACATTGTTGGCTTGATTTTCTCATCATCAAGCTAATTTTGTTGGGCCTTCCATTAGGAGAGTGTTTGAGACTTTGCTTTCAGAGTGATCGCAGCAGTTGGTCATTAAACCATTTCCAGTGTTTGCTGAAGTGGTCATTGACAGTGAACATGAGTGTGCATAATAAGCATGTTGGCTAGCTCTGTCAAAACTTGTCAAGTCGCACCATCTGTTATGATATAGTCTTTTCTCAGCCATGAGTAAACACACACTGTTTACTAGCTTGCATAACATCTGCTGATTATATGTGGGTGTATTTGAAATACTTCCATATGATACTTTTGTATTATGGGCTGTATTGTAATTCTCAGTTTAATCAGATTTTCCAGACTGATTAAAACGGGTAACTCGTGAGTTCATGAGTCATTTTGAATGATTTATTTAAGGGACCAGCTCATAAGTGTGGTAGTGACATGAAACCTGAGGATACACAAGAACTCTTTTTTTTTTTTTTTTTTTTTAAAGGGGTCATCGGAAGCAAAATTCACTGTTACTTGTTGTTTGAACTGAAATGTGTCTTGGCAGTGTGTGTACACAACCACCCTATATCATAAAAATCCACCCAGTGTTTTTTTTTAAAATCCCGATAAATCATAACCCCTTTCTCAAATCAAGCTGTTCACAGATTCTTGGCAGATTGACGTAGTTCTGCACAGGTCCCTCTCACGATTGTTGACTGACACTGCTGTTTTAACACAGACCAGCCCTGAGTGAATTGTAAACAGTCCGCCATTGTTTTGACGCTGGAGCAGGTGTAGACAAGAATGTCTCCTAAGCGATTGAGGTGCTTTGTTGTTGGATGTAATAATGACCATGGCAATCGTCATTTACTCTCGACATCTGAGCCGCTGAAGACAAAATGGATTACTTTTGTTTTTGAAGGGAATGCGCCCCCCCGATTTACCTAAATGTGTCTATGTTTGCACAAATCATTCGTGATCCAGCTTCACCTACAGAAGAAGTGAGTATACTTTTTTTTTATGAATCTTTGCAAATCACCTTTCCTAATAATGTGCTAGTTAGCAAGTTCCACAACAAATGCAGCTAAAGTTAACAGTCTCACCCTGCGTCCCATTGTTCATACTATCCATCCTAAATAGTATGTGAGATTAGAATAAGTGTGTCCCAAAGCATAGTATGTTGAAAAGAGCATACCAAAAGTCCCCGGATGGTCTACTGTTCCAGGTCGATTTTTGAAGTGTGGATTCGTGTACACTCTAATGGCTAAAATTGCCCACGGTCCATTGCGCTTTGGCAAAGGATTCGGTCCAGAACTACAAACATGAATAAAACGCGTTAGAAAAACTACAAATGTGGCGGATGTGCGCGATCGACGGTTAGGTTTACAAAAAGTGGTTTGAGTTACTAATAATCAACATTTAACCTAGTAAAAAAAAATTTAGTTATTATGTGTTATATTTCATCTGCAAAAGCAATGTGAACTTTTATAAACATCCATTTGGTCGTTAACTTTTAAATGCATCATTATACAGAAAATATGACCAGAGTTCTCTGCATGAAAGACCCGCGACTGGAAGATCAACGAGCTGCATCTTTTCTGTCCAATACGGTAGGAAGTTAAATTAAATGAAATGTGGAGGATGTTAACTGTGACAAGATGATTGACAGGTCGGTTTATAGTGACAGGGTGTGTGTAACAGGTGCGACAGAGCGGTCCGTTAAAGACGCAGTTGTGTGACGTGATAGTATGTCCCAAAGCTTGCCTACTCTTCTACTACACACAAGTGTGAACTTTTTCTTCACCAAAAGAGTACATACTTTAAGGGCGTAGTATAAGTAGGCACATTGGGACGCAGCATCACTCTCCCCACGGAAGAGAGGGGTGGGGTGAGCAGAGTATGTTATGGACTTTTCATTAAGACCCTAGAGAATCATATCAACTTGTGGAAAATGGGCATCCGATGACCCCTTTAATTAGATACTTTTATCCTTTTGTGTATTTTTAATATAACATGTTTATTAATCCATAATTGGCTGCAAAAGCACCAGTGGCGAGAAATTATTTTATGCATAAAGTTCCACAAAAATCATCATCAGGAGTTTTCAGAAGTACATTAAAGGGATAGTTCACCCAAAAATGAAAATTCTGTCATTAATTACTCACCTTAATGTCATTCCAAACCAGTAAGACCTTCATTCATCTTCGGAATACATGATTTGGAGAAGAATTGTTGAATTAAGTTGTTATTTTTATTTTCTCTGCATACAAAAAGTATTCTCGTAACTTCATAAAATTGCATTTGAACCACTGATGTCACATGGACTATTTTACAGATGTCCTTACTACATTTCTGGGTCTGGGAGAATTTCAGTTGCGTTGCTGTCTATGGAGGGTCAGAGAGCTCTGGGATTTCATCAAAAATATCTTAATTTGTGTTCCGAAGATGAATGAAGGTCTTACAGGTTTGGAACGACATTAGGGTGAGTAATTAATGACAGAATTTTCATTTTTGGGTGAACTATTCCTTTAATTCAGTGAGAGAAATCACAGAAATCCACATTTTAAAATTTTCTTCACTGCTGAAATAGACTGCAAAGCACTTGTAGTTAATATTAGTTAATACTTTTTAGTTTATTAGTTAAAGGGATAGTTCACCCAAAAATGAAAATTACCCCATGATTTACTCACCCGCAAGCCATCCTAGGTGTATATGACTTTCTTCTTTCAGATGAATACAACTGGAATTATATTAAAAGTGTTCTGGCTCTTCCAAGCTTTATAATGGCAGTGAATTGGTGTTGAGATTTTAAAGTCCGATAAAGTGCATCCATCCATCATAAAAACTACTCCACACTGCTCTGAGGAGTCTGGGGGGTTAATAAAGGCCTTCTGAAGTGAATCGATGCACTTGTGTAAGGAAAATATCCATATTTAAAACGTTATAAACCGTAATCTCTAGCTTCTGCTAACTGTACAGCTTGAGGGTAATTTTCATTTTCAACTATCCCTTTAATATTTAGTTTCATTTAGTTAATATTTTATATGCTACTTGTTTGTTTGTTTGTTTTATATGATATTTTATCTTCTTGCAATTGTATGTTGCATTGGTACACTAGATTCTGAATTGAAGTGAAAGTGTCACCCTAAACTGCAAAATACTGTTTCACTTCTGACAGAAAAAGAAGCTTCTGGGTCTGTTTTCAGTGCTAGGCTGCTGTCGGCCTGATTGAGTGGAAAAAGGATATTAGAGAGAAAAACTCGGATGAGGTCTGGGAAAGAGTTGCTGGCACCATATCTGTGAACAGCTCTCAGTGGGACCAGGCTCTCCGTCTTCACTGAAGTCTGTACCAATGGTAAATCCTTTAAAAAAAACCTTGGCAGGATGCCTCTCTTTCTCCCTGTCTCTCTCCTTTTGCCTCACTTTCTGGAGCATAAGCAAATAATCTCTATCTGTTTCGCTGTGATATGACAACCGAGCTATTGTCGCTATAAAGCCATCTGATTGGCTGAGCAGCTATGTCTCGTTCAGCACGTCTCCATGTCCTGGGTCTCTTAATTGCTTTAGGGGTTTTCACCCCTCTAAAGCTTTCCCTCAGTCCAACACTGATCTGCTTTCTGTTCAGCTTTCTGTTTCCTCCCCACGTTCCCATTCTCTACTCCTTCCTTTTATCTACATCTCTCCTTTTCTTATTCCCTCACTCATCTCTGTCTCAGTCTCTCCAGCTTTTCTCTTCTCACTTCATGAAGCATGATGATGCTAGAACCAAAAGCAGTTTTTCTTTTCGTCTTAGAAGTCAGTGTGAAGTGTAAAATGCCGCACTGATGGATACTTCAATTGTATTTCTACTAACTAATAATATATTTTGCTCTAATTCTAAACTAAAGCTTTATTACGTTTGTACGTTTTCCATTGAAGGGGATAGTTTGTCCAAATAAAATAAAATAAAAATGAATTGTCTGTCATCATTTACTCACCTTAATGTCTTTCCAAACATGTATGTCTTTATTTTTCCCGAAGAACACCAAAGAAGATATTTTGAAGAACAATGAAATATTGGAATATATTAAAATTATATTTTGGCATCATTGGGGTCCGACATATAATTGGACATCACTGACTTTCATTGTATGGACAAAAAAAATAAATAAATAAAAAGACTTGATTTGGACTGGCATAAGGGAGAGTAGATAATGACAGAATTGTCATTGTTTTGTGTGAAATATCCCTTTAAGATGTTTAGTAAGTTTCTTAAACCGTTTTCCTAGTGGACTGTTTGCTGCTTCCCACGATGTAGGTGATTTCAGGTTTTACTATCCATCCGAGGACATCAGGTCGGCACAAAACCTGAGCCACACATGCACACACAGCTGAGCTGGCTGCATTTTTTAGGCAATAACAAGACATGATTTGCTCCTCAGTGGACTGGAAGAGGCAATTACATTATCGGACCTTAGATGGATTTTAGAAATCGCCTGAATAACACTTCTGCTAAGCCTTTAATCCAAATCGTGATAATGGGATGGTCGACTCCCTCAGCATGTACTTTTATGAGACTTGACCTTCCTGTTACAGTGCTGGACTGCAAGAAACTTTTGGTCAGCCGTGACTGAAGCTGCATAGATGCACATAGATACACAAATTAGCTTATTCTATTGGCAAAGTTGAACTAGGGTTATTCTTGGGGTCACCATGTTCTCCATTTCTGTTGAATTATCCATCTCTCCTAGCTCCCTCCCCACATTTCTGTCTCTTTCCATGTAATCTATTTATGTCTGCACTTCTCATCACGATCCTTTCATCTCATGGTTAGAAAATGTTTCTATAACAGCAGGCCTTTTTAATCATACAAAAAATAGCCTCTGCCTGTTAATCCTCTGACCAAATGAAGCATTTATGTAACACTTTCGAACACTTCAATTAAAAATAAAGAAATAAATCAAAATTTTAAACGCCTCTTATTGAGGCTGGAAATTTGGCAACGGGATGAAAAGCGCTCAAAGCGAACAAGTGAGAGAAAAACAATCCCTCTCTATCTCTCTCTCGTGTCCCTCATTCACATTGCAGAGTCTCGCAGAAGGACAACTTTCATAAGCGCTTTGATCTACTGGGAAAAACTAGTCAAAACTAATTCGCAGATCAACTGTGGTTCTCTCCATTATAGTGGCACAAATCATGTACAAAAACAGATGAGGGAGAACCATCTGAACCGCACTCTTGTGTTGATTTGCGTACACACACACACACACACTCTGTTTGGCTGCACTAAAAGGTCACACACACATACCGTGGCTGAGTGGTTTGATTATACATATGTTTGGAGTCATACAAAAAACAAACACAATACATGTAAATTACATTTTCAAAATGTATTGTAAATATTAGTATTTTCAAAACAAATGTATTAAAGTCTGTATGAATTGCATTTTGATGTATTTTAAATACTTTGATAAATCAGGACAAACAGAATTAATATAATACATTTTTAATGTTTTTAATCCAAACACTTGTCACTGTACAGTATGTGCAACAAACACACTCTCAACACTCTTACTGTGTGAAGATTTGGTGGTAAATTATGAAGTGTGTTACAAAACACTTTTATGCAATCCTTATTTTTCCCCCTCTTTATTTTCTTATCTATAACTGAACATTTCCATCAGCATCCTCCCGTCTACTCTCCTTTCTTTGATCACCCATATCTTCCCTCTGTCTGTCTTAACTGAGCTCTGTTTAGCCCTTACCCTTAAATCAGTGTTCTTTTGATTGACAGCTCAACAGATGGGTCCTGTATTATCCCATTAAGTAGATACTGAAACAGCTGGAGTCATCTCTTTAAAACACACAAACACACACGCAGCTGGACACTGGGAGAGGATGGCGCTCTATGATCCACTTATGATCCCCCTGCCGTTTGTCATCAGGGCTGCAAAGGCGGGCGTTTCTCTTCTTTCCACCCCACGGCTGAGTGCCGGATTGAGTGATGTACTGCTCACAGAGCTGTAATACATTGCACAATGATTCTCATCAGTTCATTTACTGGGTGAACAGAGATTGAGATGTTATGTTATGTAGCCGTGCTGCTATCTGTCAGCTAATAACTAGCCGCAGGCTAGACAGACTGGACACAAAAAAATGGTTACATTCAATGACTTCTCTTCTAAATTCATTTATTTATTTTTGTATTGTAGCGTCAACTGAGTCCAATTTGAGACATGCAAATTTAATTAAATGTGCCACATGTGTTGATAGTAATGGCTGGAACCAGATTCCAGCACAGCTTTATGTCTGTCATCAAGGTCTTTATGGGGGAATTTGGTGGATATTGGTCAGTACTTTGATGATATTTAATGTAGTTGTTCTTATTGGTTTGGGGATTTGATTCTACCACTTACAGCAGGAACGAGAATAGAGAAATCACTCAACCTGGACAAAAGTGTGGCATAGTGGACTGATGATTGCTCATTTGAGTCTCGTAAGGAACACACCATGAACTATTGCCACTGTGCCCTTGACCAAATCACTTAACACCAGAATCAATCCTGCAATAAATGTACTGTAAGAGGATTTGGTTTGGATATAAGCATCTGCTAAACCAGGTGGGTAAAAAATAATATATATATATATTCAAAATTTGGAATACACACACACACACACATATATATATATATATATATGTGTGTGTGTGTGTGTGTATTCAAAATTTTGAAAATAAAATTAATTGCAATAATCTCAAAAGTCTTTATGAAAGACAATAAAAATAAAAAGTAATAATGTCAAATTCAATAAATGTGCCAAATTTAGTTCAAAACCCTATAAAACCTGACATCTGAAATAATAGTCAGAAAAATCTGACTCTATTTTTTTTTTTAAATGGAACGCTTTATTGAACCTTTAGACAAAATATAAAATGAAAATCTATATTAAAAAACACTGAACGTGTGTTTTTGTTGAGTTATACAGTATTTGATGCTACAGACTTTTATGGCTCATATAGTGTGATATGGGGGGATATGAAACTGACAATTAAGGAGGATTAAAAAAACACCCTAATTTTATTTCTACTGAGCAAAAATATGTAATTTGGTTCAGTTGCTTTTTATAGATTTATATGGCCAAAAAGCAAGATGAAATTTTTGTAGCTTGTAACGTGAGACCTTTATAACAGTATAGCAGGCAGTTTGCATAAAATCAATATAAAAATTTGTTGTCATTCTATTTCTCCCAATAATGTCTTATATTTTAATGCTGATTGTTATTACCAAAGTACTGCACATTGTATTGCAAAACATATTATGTAATGCAATACAATGATGATTGAGATATGTACAAATAAACAGTCCTCAAAAAGCCTGATGTATGATATTTGATACATTTCAACATGATTTTTCTAAAAATGATGTATGGATAATCAAGTAAACCTAAGTTGGTTACTTGCTAAAAAATTATAAACTATCAATCAGACGCCAGAAGGCATGTAGTAGATTGTGTACAACAGGATTTTAAACAAAATTTTGATCGTGTTCATAATTTAGAGACCTTGGAATTTTGTGTAGCAAATATAATACAGTATGGCGACAGCTTCCACTTTCTTGCTTTAAGACACAAGTTTAAAATCTCACTAATTACCTCCTATTTAGAAGCAGCAACTCTTTAAAGGATAACTTTTAGAAGTAATCATAAGTGGCTGGCATGTATGGTTTGATGAAAGACTGTAATGTGGATGAGGCCTTTTGCAGGTGTTAAACTGATTTCCAGCAGGGATCAGCAGCCAGTGAAGCAATCTGAACAGAACAGTGAGTAGCAGGCAGAGAGCTGAAAGCAAAAGGATGCAAGCATATGGCAGTGAGCATGCAACTTCCCCTAGTTAGTCACTGCTGTACTGACATGCATGACATGGGTCCTGCAAAAACACACTGGAGATCCACTAGCACACACAAACACGTGCAAATACATGTCTACAAACACACACATGGACATACACATCTCATCACATCCCTCAACACAAACACATAAACATGCAGCACCTCCAGCGTGCCTGCAGCGCTTTGAGACTGTTCCTGAGGAGTGCTGAAGTTGCTCTCTCTTCTTCTGTGTGTGTGCAGATACCTCAGTGAGGAACTGAACGGAAATGAGGACTAGCACATCCTTGTGAATCTTTAATGCAGTTTTCGTCTTTGTTCATCGGATTCACTGTTTTGTAATGTGAAACAATGGGAGAGAAATAGAAGCCTCTGTACTGACTGAGATAACTTCACAAAATAAAAGTCACTACTAGACGTGTTCCCCCAAGTGCAATTTAATATGTGAAACAGAAGACGGGTTAGAAACCAGATACTATATTGTTGTGTATGTACTGAAGCTCTCATATGAACTCTTATTAAAATGACGGTTCTATGGTGCTTATTTTGACATGTTTTTCAGCTTGACACAGTTTCTTGAAGATGCTGTGTAATGAGAAAAGATACTTCTTGTATATGTGTTGGGGAGCTACATTAAGCTTGTTATAAGCTACAGTTATAAACTACAATTTCAATTTATAGTGGTTCAGCTTTCTAAACAAATTCATTTACATGAATCATTCGAATGAACCAGTTCACTAAAATGAATCTTTCAAGTGCTACATATGAGCCAGTGATTTTTTTTAACTAGGTTTTTGAACAGCTTAAGGGGCCATTCATACACGTGTTTTTGCTTTGGAAATGGAAGTGGAATTGGGAAGAAAATGCAAGGCCTCGAGACGTGTTTTTTCAAAGTTGAACTTTAACTTGTTTTTATAATGTCATGTTATGCACGAGATGCTGCATGAGATGTGATCACAGTGGTCAAACACATCCATCTATCGTATGTTTTTATAGAAAACCAATGGAAAAGTAGTGCAGTGGAATAGAAAACCATGTTTTGTGTGAATGGCCCCTAAGCCTGTCTAGCTGTAGTTTTGTCATGCTAACTAAGCTAACTTAGTAGCTTTTAGTTACCCAACTAACAAAAATAAAGGAACATTTTGCAAACATCATGAGAATGTTTCTTTTGACTGATCTTTGAACATTCTAAAACAAGTTTAAAAAAAAGTTTAACATTTAACTAAAAAAAAAAAGATTCCATGTTCGATGTATAAGTGTTTTTGTGCTAACATTTATAAAGACCAGATAACTGAATTCTGCTAATGTTAGTGGAAGAACATTTGTTCATAAATTTGAGAGAACCTTGCCAGAATGTTAGCCAAAGTTTTGAGAACGTTCCCTACTGGTTAGCTACTTCTTTCCCAACACTGCTGTCTGTGTGCCTACTGTATAGTTTAGTGTCTTTTTGCCTGTAGCTCATTGCTCGTGTAGGAAAACGTATTGCATTTTATGGGTTTTTCTTTCTCAGATGCTGCTGCTGAGCCATCACTCCATCTGAAATATAACTCACCAGGGCTCCTTCCTCCTCCAGAACAATCAGAGCAGTGTTCCCACTGAGTTATACCATTATCTACAATTTGCTGTATCTCCTCCTTATACCGGAAGGATTGTGACTAGAGTGAGGTAACCAGCTGTTTCTTGTGTCGTGATTTAGATGAACATGCCTCTTTCAGACATTCATTTAGAACTGCATATATGCAATTTGTGCAAAACAAACAAGTGTTCCAAAGGAAGTTTCCAGACATCAATACACACTGCCATTTATTTGAATGTTTTTCAAAGAAGTCACTTAACGCCTGCATCAAAAATAAACAGTAATAATTGTAAAGTGTTATTACAATTTAAAATAGCCTTTTTATTTTAATACATTTTAAAAGGTAATTTATTCCTGTTATGACAAAGCTGAATTTTCAGCTGCCATTACTCCAGTCTTCACCGTGACATGATCCTTCAGAAATCATTCTAATATGTTGAATTGGGGCTCAAGAAACGTATTATTATGAATGTTGAAAATGGCTGCTGCTTAATACTTTGGCATTTCAGGATTCTTTGAATGAATAGGAAGTTCAGATAAACAGCATTTACTTAAGAAATATTTTGAAACAAAAATATTCACCGGCACTTATGATCAATTTCATGCATCCTTGCTAAATAAAAGCATTCATTTTTAATGACCCCAAACTTTTGAACTCAGTATATATATATTCATCTTGAGGCATCCTTCCTTTCTCTTTCTTTCTCTCACCTTTCCCCTCAATTTTCTCCACCTTCCTAATGTGTGTCATCCATTTAGAATAAACTGCAGACTTCAATGGCTCAGCACTTTCTCCCTTGCTCTCTGTCTTTCTACACTCCCATAGATGTTTACAGATTAAGCATTATGCTAATTACCTTTAGCCAGCACTGTCTTCCTTCTTATTCTTTCCCTGCTTCCGTTCTGTTTTTTTCTTTCCTTCCAAGTCCCTAAGGAGCAGATTACAGTTGATGCTCTTCCCAAAGAGAGCAGCCTGGTGATACCTGGAATGGATTTGGAAGCGCAGGCAGTTAGAAACAGGCAGTTATTTGGACTTTCCTGAACTAAATTTCTGCCTTAATACCATCTTCTTGAAGCTACGTTTAGTCAGGGAAGATAGTGGGGGTGGGTGAGCTTGTGTATATGTGTGGTTTGTGACCTGTTCGGAAGTGTCCCTGAGCTAAGGACACACTTATAAAGTCTTAATCAGAAGAGTCTCTCACTAGATGCAATGATTCACCCTCTCAAGGGAGTGTGTGCTCAGTGAACACTTTTGAGGAGAAATTAACCTGGATGCGGTCTTTGGCGTGTTCCACTGAGACTTCCCAGAGAAGTATTCACTCCCTAATCTATCTGACAGACACAGTCTGCGTCTAAAGTAGATCTTTAAACCTTTAAATCTGTTCCAGTCTTTACATGAAATACAAATAACTTTTAGTGTGTTTGAGCTAGAGAGGAGAGATAATAGCATATACTATAGCACTCATGAGACTTTTTTTTTGTGTGTGTTCAGTTTACATTTCATTTTATTTATGTGTATTGGCAATCAAATATTCATAATTAATGTTATAGCACACATTTAATTTATTTTGATGTATTAGGGGAAATGCAGTTTTTCAAGTAATTGTGGATATTCATATGTAAAGTGTGGTTCTAGCACATACATTTTTTAAAAGTTCATTATTAACAGAATCTACAACATAAGCATTTTACATATATGAACAACTAACTACAAGCAACGGTTTAAAGTTAAAAAGCCCCTCACGATCAGTTTGTTTATTACAATCACACAGTTTTTCACTTTACAAGACATTAATTGATGGACTGGAGTTATGCGAATGACTTGTGAATTATTGTGATGTTTTTTTGCCAGCTGTTTGGTCTTTGACGGCACCCATTTACCGCAAAGCATCTACAGTATAGGTGAGCAAGTGATGTAATGCTG